>VOMN01018182.1:0-22100 GCA_014899125.1 Orchestia grillus
TAAAGAAAGCAAGTGAACAACCTAATAAAATGCTGCAAATACATTTCGTCACTAATTGTTTTATGCCAATAGTAGCTATACAGAAAAATATGGAAATTCGAAAAGAGAATTATTAGTACGTTCTAAAATTAGCTGTACTGTAAGAACCAACGTTAAGCATTATTCAGTAATGATAGACAATAAGACTTCGATTACACAATGATGAAATCAGGCTAAAATAAATAAATGAGAACACAGAAATAAGTACCGTATGTATTGTCACCGGCATGTGTTGCCATGAGTTATTTCACAATCCTAATCCCCGGGATTTTATTATTCAACCTACACTGCACACTGACGATAACAACAAAAAAATGTAAGGAAATAACTGGTAATTTGTATTTCACACACAGCTAACTTCTACGCTGTCACTACCTTAAAAACGAGCAGCTATTACGAATAATTCTTACGCTGCGTCTTCTACGAAATCCTCTGCTCGAATGCCAAGATGGCGGAAGACGTGGAAATGACGTCATCGCGGCAGATGGTTCCTAACCCAAATCTAACTCGGATTTGCTTTGGGAAATAATCAAACATAATTTTCGAATTGCCGTCCAAAAATGATGTTGAATTTTTTTGAACACTTTCATGGTGAATTAAATTCGAGAATTTAAGGATTACGTTAACGATCTCTTATCAGTAACTTAACAACAAAGTCGCCTGGATAGGAATGTACATGCTGCCGCATGCTACAACTTAATATAACTAAACTTGTAGTTTCTGTGGTCCTGTGTGATACTGATAAAGATTGGTCGAAAACTTCCGACAAAGAGCTCTATATATTTTAGGTATTTCCAAACCAAATAAAATCATTAGTTGAAATCCAAATTTCTGTTATGCATATATCTGGCCTGCCCAACTAATTCCCAAGTTCCTACAACTAGATTGATATTCATACGTGATGAGCTGTAGTGAAAGCATACTTATCTTATATTTAGGAGGTCTTTCATTCAATCACGGGCAAGTTCCATACATTATTTTCATGCAGTCGCCTATTAATCCCATTAAAAAAGATTGAAGCCGCGATGTTCCCTCACAACCACCATGCACCCTGCTAGTCAGTACCAGCTTAGCTGAAAGTATCCATCATTGTGCGATGTAGGTAATCCTAAAGGGTGGAAAACCTAACAATGTATAACATCAACTTTTTTTAAACAAAGTTTTTTATTATAATGTGATGAGATGAAAAGACTCGTCACCGTCCGCTCCATGGAGATGACAAATCCGTATTTTAGGATATGAACACGGCATTAGCAAATAAAAACGGTTGTTTAGCCGGTACTGCATCATGCATGATTGTTTTAATAGTCGCAATGTATTCTATCGTATATTGTTCGTTAACAATAATATTTCTTTGAAATGTGTATTAATATAATTTTTTTAAGTTCATTAGAATTTTACATAGAATTATGCATTGAATTAGTGGTACTATAGCTCCAATGAATTAAAGCACCAGGTAGAATTTTAACGGTAATACTTGAAAACAGTCCCAATTGTCTGTAGGAAAAAGGATGGAAAGTGTACAAGTTATTGAAAATAATTACATAGACTGGCTGTTGCAGTAGTGTGGTTATCTATTTGCGACGGATATTTAAGATACCAAAAACGATCGTTTATGTACGACGTAATTAGAAGCTAGTAGCAATTTAAGCTATTGTAAAGCATGGATTAATTAACGACTTAATAATTCACTGTTCCCAAAATTTTGGGGAATTAGGCACAATAATATACGAAATTATTATAAACAGCAACAGGCTTTAATGTCACTCCTCAGGGCACCCCTTTATCTGTCCTTGCCATAGAAACTTATGCTTCTTTACCTAAGGAATGTAAATCCATGTGATCATACTCTTATCATTTCCTGAGATTACTCCTTGGATGGAGGAGATATGTGTGGTATACAATAGTGGAGGGTGTATGAGGCACTCTGTGTCCAACAAGCATAAATGCTAGCCTCATTCATACCATTTTCTTATATTAGTATGACTCTTGCTTTTATCCTTGCATATGCGTTAAACTGTATAAAATCATATTATCTAAAAAAAAATATGTGTGTAAACAATAGTATTATCACAATTTTTATGTTGTCTAACTGTGCATGGCAATTACTTCTAACTTGTTTTTGGCATCTTTGCCTCGCACAGAGTACTTTGTGAAGTCTAATGCATGTACTTTGCCTAATTTGTGAACTTATCTTTAGTGTTTTCTTTGTGGCTTCAGCTCAGTGACCTAAATATTTTTCTTGAATGTTATTTTGTATAGGTATATTTATAAATGAAAAAGGTACCTCAACTAGAAGTATAGCATGTAACAAAAGGAATACAAACTTTAAAAATTAAAAATTATACTAAAGTAACATGTTTAATTATATAACTGGGAATATATAGTTTTGTTTTTGGAAGTATAACCTTATATAAGGGTTTTTTTAACAATATTAGGTATAGAGTAATCTGATGGTTTAATAAAATCCCCCTATAGGGTATGACCCACCAAAAGTATATCCAAGAATTTGAAATTTATTATAAAAGTATTACTGAAGCTGTAAGATGATATGAGTTATTACCATTTAGAAAGAAACTTCAACATTAAACAATATTCTGTTTTAATTTTAAAATTGTAGAGTTTACTTTGTTGTGGCCCATGGATCATATGGTTTACTAATATAGTACATTTGTTGTTTGCTTGCTTGGTTGGTCTGCTTCTCATGTTCTATGGATTCAGACAGAAAAATTCCCTGGTGGTATTTCTAAACTAATAGCAAAACTGTTGGCTAAAGCAGTCCGTATCATTGATATTGAAAATAACATTATTCTATGCCAGAGTTACTATAAATGAGTATCTTAAGAGTTTAACATCATTTGTCCTGCCATTTTGAGCCTCCATAGTACTAAAATAATTGTTACCTTGTCAAATAATCTGTTGCATTAATAAATTACTAAACCAATTGTTAGTCTTTATGCAATTCCAGCTTTTCATTTTTCATCCTGGTATGGTTAATTCAATCTCCTTCATGAATTTATTGCTGTGCATCTAATGAAAGTATTGAAAATTAATATGATTCTAAAAATAGGTTAATAATATTTCAGAGCATATATGAACAGTGCAGCAAAATGAATATACCTCTGATTTACTTAGGTGACCTGGGCAAATGAGTGGTAATCAGCTCATAAAGTTATTTTTGTGATGTATACAAGTGTTTACAAATTTCATAAATGTATAATAGTTATAGACTGTTATAGAAGACTGCCTTTTTTTCTCTGCTACCTTATATTATGTAAATATTCTACTTAAATAAACATTTATAATATATCTTCTCTGTTTTTCAGGTAATTCTAGTGTTACATGTCTGACTAATAAAAATATCATAATAATGGCCATGCATTCCCATAGCATGTTATTTATTTCATTTAGGCCTATTTTAAAAAACCTTAGGTCAAATCATGTATCGCAAATGAATTCAAAAGTTAGGCATTTGTCAGTCTCTGCATATAGTTGTCAATCTGTTTCTTTTATAAGCTACAAGAGTGACTGTCAGAAAAAAGAGCAAACTAATACAGGCAATCAGCAGTTCAATAAATTTGCCAGACAACAACTGTTTGGAGGCTGTCATCAGCTACTGCCCTCCACTAGCAGTTTGATTCTTCAACGCAGGCACAACAGCTCATACCTTGGTGGTATTTTGAAGGTGAGGCTCTACTGATGTGTTGACTTTCTGTGCTCAGTGATTTTCTACCTTAGTTCTTAGGCAAGATGACTTTGTGTGATTGGATATCAGCATTGTTATTTCAACTGAGAAGGATTTATTCATGATTTTTGATGAAGTGTGCTCCATGTCTGTGCCTCTAGTAATAAAAAGTTTTCTGAATGACTACAATGTCAGTGTTGCCTACTTTTTATTGTGGTGAATCTTGATGCACAGAAATGTTAATTGTGCTTTCAAATTGTGTTTCATAATACTTCAGAAAAACTCAATTCTAATTTAAAGAGTATTGATGTCTGTTTTTTATCTTCTATCAGTTTTATCTTTATCTTTTATCTTTTTTATCTTCTTCTTTTTTATCTAAATGGCTAATTGCTGTCTTCATTACATAGTGCATGATATCTTTTGGTTGTTTTAGATCAGTGTTTGGAATATCTTTGATACTAAGCCATGCACAAATTTTTCAGGGCTGGAGTGTGTCTGCTGCAACTTCAGAGCCTCCTGCTCCTGGAGATGCTCCAGCAGCTGTCGTTGAGGCACCTCCTGTAACTGGTATGTAGGGGGAACTGAGCTGTGTTAAGTACTCTTTGAGGCAGAGGGTAATGTGCATGAGGGTTGGCCCCAAAAGTGTGTGCACTATAGACATTATGGGCCGTGCCCACCCCTCAGGGAAGGCACCATCAAAATAATTGTCAGTACATAAAAGCTGTTCCTTTCTTTACCTCAAAATCATACTAAGTATCATAATGTTCAGTTATTTTCATCAAGGAAAAATCTAACCACTAGAATATTTTTTCCAAATTTAGGCACTGCCTACCCTGAGGGGTACTATGGCTGGTGTGTGGTGTCCTTATAAGCTCTCATATAAGTTTGTAGGTTATGTAAGCATTTAGATCATACATATAAGTAGAACAGACAAGGCTGAGATGTTCCATGGGTGTATGTGTATGCTCTATGAATATTCAAGCATTAGTTGTAAAGGAGAAGCTCCACTGGTATGCATAGAGGTATTTCTTGATGTACAGCATCTTCAATTAGATGCTCTCCACCTTATGCATCAGTGAATATGGTACAATGATTCACTTTTAACAGTTCAGTGTTAACTCTCAGGGTTCTATCATTTCTGGAACTCTATATCATCAGTGAATGACTTTGCATGCAGCCTTTATCCCTGTTTCCCCTTGAAGGGCATAGGATAGGCTATAGGGGTAAGCTAGTTAGGTTTGTCTATCTTATGCTATGGAGACTAACGGCCCCAGGAGAGCATTGCTAGGCTACCTCACCTCTAGATAGGCTTTCTTTTTACTCCAAGCACCACCAACCAGGATACATATTTGAACTTGATTATTTTCTCTTGTATTGGATGTGTATTTGAATATGGCTTATCAAATTATGAGTCTGTGATCAATCTTATTTCTGTGTTCTACCAAATTTTATCCAACTAATCTCTGTAGTTATTAATTCAAGTAAATTTCGATAATTATTCCATTTTTTTTGTGCTGCTGTGTGAAGACATGAAAAACAATCCACTCTCCTCTACACATGATAACTCCTGTTTTTCACTTCACAATGAATCATTGAATCCAGGAACTCCCTCAAACACGCTATCAAAACAAGTTTTGCAGCCTGAAATCACTTCCTACTCAGACCCTAAGGGTTCTGATGCTCTACCTGCAACCTTTGCAGTTGATAAGAATAGCGTTGCAGAAAGTGTTGCCACCCCAGTGAATGACCTCCTGAGGTCGTCCGACCTGACTTTGACATTATCGTCTGATGTCCTCTACCAGTCATTGTCACAGTCACCCGAGAACAAGAACATGCCCTCCTCTGAAACCGCAACACAAGCATCTCCGTCTACCACTTCAAATTCTTCCTCCCTGCAGAGTTCAGGAGACTCCCACACTTCTTCTGGTCAATCTTATTCTGCACCATCTGTTGACCAACAACATTCTGTTGATGTGCCCTCCTCAGGCATTTCATCAGCAGCTTCCTCTTCAAATGATTCTGCAACTGTTTCGTGCACAGACAAATCTGATTTAACCTCTCCTACATCTACTCCTTTTGGCTTGCCTTCATCTTCACATTCTGCTGGGCAGGAAGCTTCAGTTAATTTTGCGACTTCTGATGTGTCATCCTCCCTATCCTCATCCTCGAGTGTATCATCATTACCTGCATCTAATTCCCCTACTTCGGACGTGTCAACACCAGCTATCACTTCGAGTGATTTTGAGCTATTTTCTTCGTCTGCTTTGCCTGTACATGATCAGGATTTTGCAACCGAACCTCCTTCCATGCCTCTAGTAACTCCCGCTTCACCTACATCTTCCCTTGATGAGCCCTCTTCTTCTGAGTCATATTCTGCATTTGACCCACAAGCATCTTCTACACCTACTTCAAGTCCACACTCGTCTTTCGAGCCGTCCACTTCTCCACCTTGTACTACAGACTTATCAGCCTCTGACACATCTTCTGAACTTGAACCTCTGCCCTCTCAAGCATTACCTGATGAGGCACCTCCAGAATGTCCCTCTGTTGTCACTGCAGTCCCAGATTCCATCCCTCATAGCCCATACACAGTTTTGCATTCTACATCTGAGCATGTCAATGCTCCTGCAGCTTCTGGTGAGTGATCTACTGATTCCGCTGTCCTTTTTTAGGATTAAATTCTATGTATATCAAGAATTTTTTCTCTAGTTGTTTACATCTCTTAGTTCATTTTTATTTTATATTACTTCTGGGTACTGCTCTTAAAGCTGACTGATCTTACAAGGGATTTTGTTTTGCAGTCTGTAAATGCAAATTTAGCTGTGATGCAATATTTCAGTGTCCTATCGAGTTTTGAGTAGAAATATATTCCTTTCGAAAATGGAGATGATATTTAAAGATCACGTTCAACTAAATGCATCTTGTACATTGTACCTGAACAGTTCAGCATCAGTAAAATATAGTGCAAGGCAAACGTAACCCTTTCCTCGGTAAGGACGAGTAAACTCGTTTTTTATTTCCAACTCAGAGGATTCGAATTTGTACTGAAACCCATTTTTATCATCAAGGGCTTCATTTAAAAAAGAAAAGACTTTGACACAAGTTAACTCATCCTCTCTCGGTGTTGAGGGATCCAGCTATAAGTACACTAATTCACGCACGAACTTTCCATGCCCTGAAAGTTTCAGATGCTGTTGAGTACATCCCAGTGCCTCCACCACCTGCGGAGCCTGTCATCGATTCCGTCTCCCTCAACGCCCTCGGAGAAGCTACTCTCTCGTCCGTGGGACTGGGAGGGTGGACCCCTGTGGGGATGATGCAGCAGCTCATAGAGCTCACGCACGTGGGCATAGGGCTGCCGTGGTGGGGGGCTATAGCCGCAGGTCTGTTCTGTGTTGCACGTCCATGCTTTAGTGACGATGCGTTGTTTGTCTCTTCGCTTTTCTCCTCTTTAATACTGGATCAATGTTTTAGTTTGAATGACGTTCACAAGCTGTAAAACTTCAGATCCTCTGGAGTTTTGTAACGAAATTTGTACTTACGGTGCAAAACAGGCAGAAGATCCGGAAGCTCCAGTTATCAATGGCTTGCTATTATATACAATCACCACTAATGCTACCGCTATTCAATGTCTTATCTTTGATTGCAGCTCGGCATGGAACCTTGTACAGCAATTTTTTTGAAATTTTTGTGTAAGTTAAACCATCACCATCAAATGAAGTCGATTGAGTCATGCAGTTGTAGAGGTGTAATTGAAGTGATCAACCATGTTGCTGTAAGTTATACCTCCAAAAAAAATGCACTCAATCATACAGATTCAGCAGTACACCTTCCACGTGGATGAAAGAGTGAGTACACCTCAGTTCATCTAAAGCAGTGGCTCCCACGTTTTTCTGACCATGCCCCACCTAATTTCCTTTGAAATCCTGATGCCCCATGTGGTGATGTATTATTCTTATTCTAAAAGCGAACACCATTAAAATTGCGGCTCGTAAAAATCTCATTGCATCATGTAGGGCCGTGCGTCTCACATTGGAAACCGCTGTTCTAACGTGTCTTATTAATGTTGAGATTGTGTCGGTGATCATGGGACGCTTGGGAGGGCCTCGCTGCTGCAGGGGAAAGCGTCGCCTCCTAGTCGAGTTGTTGTGGAATGCATGATCGGGTTAGCTTCCATTTGTTAGGTGTCTCAGTCTTACTTTTTTACCGGCCTGTTAATCAATTTATAAAATATTGATTAAAATACACGGAATGCAAAAAATTAGTGATACCACGGCAAAAAAAGTCAACTTGGTGTGTATCTGTGGGAGAACTGCCGAACGTTTCAGGGAGTGAGGGGTGTGTCTTGCAGATTCTCTAGATCCACATCGCCTGAAGGAGGAGCAAGATTCAGTGCTACATTGAGAAAAAAATCTTGGCTATGTGCTCTTCTGTGTGGCCAAATCTTAGACTAGAAGTTGAAGTGTAGGAGGACTTTTACTTTTTTTGTGGAGACCATTAGAAAAATTTCGTGTTATTCACTGACGTCAGTTTTTGTCTTCTTTTTAAATGTATCGCTGAAAATACGACGTTCATCGTCGGAAAATAAACTCGTTATTGCATACGTATTCGCGTAGCCAGCCTTAGTTTGTCGGTAAAATATTGACCTTTAATTTTTTTTAACCTCATTTCTTATGAATCTCTGGCTCGCGTGTTCTCAATAAAGTACAACCGCCTACTGCAAGTAAACACTTGCTATTCATCACCTCTTTTACTGCTACTCTAAAAATATGTCGAGCTACCTCAACGTACTCTTATCTTGGTTTGCCATGCTTCTTCGACCCTTTCAATCTCCATGGTACATATTTGTATCAATCAAACTTGTTAAGCAAAATTATGAAGTAAAGGGGCGAAAGCACAGCGTTGTTTTATCGAGTTTGAAACTTCACGACCACTTATTGCATTAACTCTGATTGTGTTGGTGCTTGACAAGGCTTCGTCGCAGTGACTTGCGTTAGTTCTGAGTCTGTTGTTATATTACATGCATTCAATGCAGTGACTATGGTTGCATTACGTTAGTTCTGAGTCTGTTGTTACATGACATGCATTCAATGCAGTGACTATGGTTGCATTGCGTTAGTTCTGAGTCTGTTGTTACATGACATGCATTCACTGCAGTGACTATGGTTGCATTGCGTTAGTTCTGAGTCTGTTGTTACATTACATGCATTCAATGCAATGACTATGGTTGCATTGCGTTAGTTCTGAGTCTGTTGTTACATGACATACATTCGTTACAGTGACGATGCTGATGCGAGTGTTGCTGTTCCCTGTGATCGTTATTGCCCAGCGCAACGCCGCCAAGCTCAGCAACGTGACCCCGCAGATGCAGGTCCTCCAGATGAAAGTCACTGAAGCTCGTGAAGCTGGGGACGACTTGCAAGGTGAGTTCAGTCTCCTCACGGGACTGTGTGAGACGTGCATTAGACACTACAACGGTGCCGTGGAATACCTTCTTCCAAAGACGGACGGTGTCAAGTACGATCCCTCGTCAAATATTTCTCATTGGATCCAAACTAGTGGAATTTACCTTAGATTTACACTTGAAGTTGACTCCTGAGATAAAAAGTTTAAGTTAAGCTCTCAATGTTTATGACACTAAGTTAGAACGGTATCAAAAATCACACCATCGTCATTCTAGTGTAAATCCTTTGATTACTAGAGAGACTGTCTTAGAACACCAAATACAGGAATGTTGTGCGTCTGGCATTGCGCCCACTCAACATATTAAAATTCGAAGTTTGCGATGAGCTAAAAAAGAGAGCGATGCAAGCTAAAAATTCAGTGGATCTAAGGGGCATCATTGGGGTAAGAACAATTTATTTTTCTGACAGTATATCTGAGGTAAATCAGTTGTTCTGTGATCCGTTTGCTTCTCGCCCGAAGGCACGTAAATTGAATCAATTATGTAGCTGATTATATAATTGAACGATTGAATTCTATATATAGATATAAATGGTTCAAAAATTTACAATTGAATCTGCGGGTAATCATTTGGAGTAAAACAATTTTTTCCTCAAAGTATATTACAGCCCATTTTTAAAAGAATGAATTGTCCAGAATTAATTGGTTTTTCACACGGTGACCTTCAGGGAGCATAAAGTTAGGTTAGTTGGGTTTCTTGATCCTATGCTATGGGAACTGGCGTTCACAGGGGAGCCACTGTCACTTTACCTCAGCTATAGATAGGTTTAACGACGGTGGTTAAACCTATAACACAGTGTTTCCCAACCAGAAGTACTCAAGCCCCATTGGGATGCGAGAAGAGTCTTGGTGACAGGCGAATTCCCCTCACCTCTTTTATCTTAGAGTACCTACGAATTTTTAGAGAGTGCGAGGATACAGTAAAAATTTCATTGGGATACAGGTGTGAGAGAAAAGGTTGAGCGGCCCTGCGAAAGCGTTCACTTCATCATGTCTTTGTTTTTCTGTGTGACGTACGGCGCGACATCGTCTTAGCCACTAAAGCGCTAGAAAATTGTTATCATTACTACCTATACCACTACTACTACTACTACTACTTCTCCTCACGTCTTTGTCGCAGTGTCCCGCTACACCCACGAGCTCGTGACGTTCATGAAGGAGAAAGGCGTGAACCCCTTGAAGAACATGGTAGTGCCCCTGGCGCAGGTGAGCGTGACGTTGTCATCACACAGTTGCCTGTGTGTGTGTGGTCGCTCTTCTGTGGGACTATTGATGTGAGCTGCGGAAAATTTGCTGAAAAGGTGTGGAAATACATCTGTTGTAAGTACAACTCACAAAGTCTTATAAAATATTCAACTGCAAAATGCAGAATGCTCACGAGCTACGAAATTCAAAGTGCTCAAGAGCTGCCAATTGGGAAACACTCTCAAGTTTGTATACATGTACGTACTTGCATTATTTGTACAGTAGCGTACCTCTGTCAATAACTCGAAGACTCGCTCATTGACACAATAACTACAGTACACGACAAAAGTTTACACCGGGTGAACGGGGATGGACTAAATTTATGACGAACAAAGAATGTTATGGATGAGGATGATTTAATTGAGTCAGAACTTTGCGTCGGTTGTGTGACGTCACTACATCCCCCAGTTGCCAACTTCGCCAGCCTAGCACTAGCTGAGTGGTCGTTTTGGCCGCTGTTGTGAGAGAGTTGTGCTGTTTGTTCCTATGCCCGACGCCATTTTGGGACTGGATTTTTTCATAGTTTGATAGTTTTTTGGGTGCTTACGTATTATCGGGAGGACCTTTAAAAAAACCGGAATTACCTAACCTAACCTAACCATTACATTTGTAATTCCGGAGGCCAGAACGTCGCAATTGCTTGCTATATAATTTCATTGGCTTCATATGATGAAATAATCATATCTTCTGAACATATTGACCAGTAATATTTTTCCAGGGCAAATTTCATGTACAATTTAGGGTAAAAACACTTCATACCAGGATTTTTCGAGAAATTTGTTGGGCAAGAGCAACCACTGCATGGGGAATTCTCCCAAATTTCGGGTAAATGTTTGTATTCTTTGGGAATGAGGTCCTCCCGATAATACGTAAGGACCGTTTTTTGGCATTATGGGGAATGCGAGACGGTCATTGCGTGAAACTATTGCCCAGATTATCGCTCTCAAGCTTGGTGGTTATCAAACTAAGGAAATAGCCGACCATCTTAAAATAAGTAAATTGTTGTGAAATGTTACATTACTAAGTAGAATGAGGAAGGGTGTGACGCCATAGATACCAACGCAGAACAGGTGATTTGGCAGACATAATACCTCTAGGCGTGTTGATAACATCGTTAAAAAAGACCTATAGAAGTGTCCTTATACAACAGCCCATAAAATTTAGGGAAAATAATAGTGATGTACTGCTCATGCGGAGTAAACTTTTGTCGAGCGCTGTACCTCGCAGACTCAGCCTGTGACACAATAACTGCCTTGCAGGCGCCCGTCTTCATTTCGATGTTCGTGGGACTGCGGCGGTGCGCGGCGCTGCCTGTGGCGAGCTTCACGACAGGCGGCATGCTTTGGTTCACCGACCTCACCATCGCCGACCCCTACTACGCCCTGCCTGTCCTCACGTCTGTCACTATGTTCCTCACTATCCAGGTGTGTGTGTGTGTGTGTGTTAGGACCTCGCTGTTCAGGTGTGTGTGTCAGTGTCTCAACATCCAGGTGTGTGTGTCAGTGTCTCAACATCCAGGTGTGTGTGTCAGTGTCTCGCCATTCAGGTGTGTGGGCCTCATTATCCATGTGGACGTGTTCCCAGATTTTACAGCGCACGTTTCCTGGAAGCTGATCCGGTCAAATATACCATGGGTTACTCTAATGATTCCATCTTTCTCTTTGGCTGATCGAAAAGGCTGTCTTCTATTAAGCATCCAAAAATATCGCATCACATTTGATCGGCACAGTGTTTTTTTGTCACAGCAATTTAACACTCGGTCTCGGTAATGTGATGCCCGAATATCGTCGTCTGTTGATTTCTACGTCTCCTGAAGTAAAGGTTTTGGGAATGTTTTTCTTCTCCACGAAACCATGATGCCAAGAAATTAAGTCACATTTTCACAATTTTGTTAATTTTCCGTCTGGTATTCATTTTGAATGTTTGATCTCATACCCGACCGACTTTTGTGCTGAGAATTCAATTTTTAGACGACTTAATTTGCACGAGACGCATGTAAACACTCAGGAATGATCGGTTTGAACCAAAAGAGGACAAAAAAGGGCAAATAAGCGCGTGTCATGGTATTATTTTTACTGGATCCGAACATTAGGCGAGTTGACTCGTACAATGTTGGAAAAAATTAGATTTGGGTGCAAATAACTTCACTTGTCCGTGCTGGGGAAGGGCTTAAAGCTCCAGTGCCCTCAGCTGACAGCCACCGAGGAGACGTGCCTGTCAAGCAGGCTCGCTAACAGAAGGCCAGGGCAGACTTCTGGACAAAAATTTTAATGTGGTCGACAAAACTTAGAAGACGATTTGTTTCAGTGGATTGGCCCGATTCGCTCGACCCTGTGCGCCATTTTGTAGAGAGTGTAAAATTGACGAGTAATTTACCGGTTGCTTTTTCAGCCAGAAAACGGTTATATGACGGTATAGCAACTTTTTTATTCCATTTTGATCATTGGGACGAATGGTTCATATTGAATCTTTCATCCTTTCAGTGTTACCCATTGACGATCAGACTGTTTTGGTGGTAAGGTTGTTTTTTTGGCTTCGTGAGGCAAACTAACTCTAGCCTTGTGTACATATGTCTGCAAAAAGGTAGCATTTAGCTTTTTTGCATTAAAACTAGCCACAGCCTTTTTTACATATACAGGATATTCGAAAACTAATAGTACTAACTTTGACACTAAAGATGAGAACCTAAAAAGCGACTTTCCCAATGAATAAGTTAAAATAACATTCATTGTTTCCGAGACATCGAATCTCAAAGTTCAGTAGGGTCTATCTAACTTTAGTGGGGGCAGTCCCCAGAGTCGCAGATGATGGAGCTCATTTGATTACATGAACTTCACTGCGGAATTGGAATTGCAATAAGTGTTCAACGTGTCAGCCCGCTACGTCAACGCAGATCTGGTGCTTGCACAGAAGCGATTCCCAGGTGCAGTTACTCGCTCGTGGATCATCCGTAATGGGTCCTGCAGCGTCAACTTTCTTTCCTGAGATCCATTTCTGTCTCCACTGGGGTTCCATAAATCATACTTTTCCTGGGACCCCAGAGGTAGAAGTGCAGAGGTGTCAAATGTAAGACCTCGCTGGCCATTGTACAGAGCTAAAGCGCCTATGCTATCGCAGTTTAGAAAGCGGATGGTCTACTTCACATTTCGATACCTCGAAAACGAATGTTTATGTATTTACTTATTCTTTTAACAGTTGTACTTTTGGATTTTCACAACAACCATCAAAGTTTGTACCATTATCTTCCATACACCCTTTATATGCAATAAGTGATCATTTAGCTTTCCACGAAGAACTCGTAGCATCTTCATGAAAGTTGATTTTGATATCCATGTAGACAATAGAAGGTCGAGTCTCTAGATTACCGTGATGTTGTGAGCAGCTGGGCACTGAGATGGGACGCCTCTCTGGCATGGGCGACCAAGCCAAGATCGCGATGATGGCGATTCGATTCATGCCTCTCATCTGCTTCCCCTTCATGATCAACTTCCCTTCGGTAAGCTACTCCCCTCACGGGGCGTTGGATGGGCAGTAGGATTTGGTGAGTTAGCTTTGTCTGCCGCGTGGTGTCGCTACTGGCGGCCTCAAGGGAGCACTGTTTGGTTACCTCTGCTATAGAAAGGCCTTTTTGACTCCCATTTTTCGAGCTTACTTTGCTTCTTTAAATATTCACAACTTCGCCATCTCTTCGTTGTCTTTTCTTCCTCTTCAATGTGAAGTTTATATTTCTATGCTCAAAGAACCCTGTGTGAGAACACACCAGTGCATTGATTCCCCGTATTCGAAAGTCCAATCTAAACGGCTTCTTCATTTCGCTCTCTTTTGATCACATTTCATGTCCATTGGGAGCTTTAAACTAACCTCTAATCCAATCTGAACCCCTCAAGGGAGAGCGTTACCATTGAACCTTGGATTCAATTGCAGTTAACCCATTAATGCTAAAGTTTATTTCTCAATAAATCTTGCTAATTGTTTTGGAAACTAGCCATTAGAAAGTCATTTGCACCAGATGTAGCATTTGATGGAAAAATATCGTCTAATTTCTGGAATAAATGCGCTTCTGTAAATGGTGAGATAAATGTTACGAGGTGCCAAAAATAGAAATTAAATGAATGAGTTTTACGTCACTTTTACATGTCACGCATGAGTTATTCCAAGACAGTATTGTCGGGACAATTTGTAATAATCAATAAAACATCTCTTGGCATTTCCTTCCGTTACCATCGTTCTTATTCGATAATATTATCAATGCGATAATATTATCATCATGTATAAAAATGTACGCTATGCATTAACGGGTTGATAACTTCCTCGATGCAGGCTGTGCTATGCTACTGGCTATCGTCAAACCTGATGTCATTGGGACAAGCTGGCCTCCTCCGCATCCCAGCCTTCCGGGACTTCTGCAACATACCTCAGATCGTCAACCACCACCCCGACTCGCTGCCCATGAACCAGAAGAAGAACAAGAAGGGCACCATCGACACCATTAAAGAATGTGAGTGGCACTACACGGAGTCAGCAGGCAGATCCAGTTCCCTTGTGAGCTTGCGGTGGGATTTGCCTTAATAGGTCAATGAACTTTTAACTGGGAGACAATACCGCCATAATTGAGAATGTTGAGCGCTGTGGCAGCTCGGAATCCCTGGTAAACGAGAGCTTCCGTTTTGATTTGCCTATATAAATAAATTAGCTTGAAAGTTGAGGGTAATGTCGTTGAAGACTGTGAATGTAAAACGCTAGGCCAGGCTGAGGTCTACGGTGCGCGAGAGCTAGCGTTTAGATTTGCTGTAGCAGATAAATAAATCTGAAAATGAAGAAAATTGGATTGCAATATTTCGAGGAACCCGTCTTCACAAGGACTTAATAAAACTGTTGGCAGTAGGACGCCATGACTTAGGCCTGACTTTTGTAACGCGGTCCAGGCTAAATCGTCAGTGGTATTCAAGTTACCGATCTCATGATGCTATACTTCAGTTGTCCTTCAGAGCAGTGGGTCGAATTTTCACGGTGTGTCCTGGAAAGTTTAGTGTCCGGCGAAGGAAAATTTGTATTCAATGCAATTGCTTCCTGAAAATTGTACAAATTTACCTGGTATCTGTTGCTAGAAAATTTATGGTTTTTATAATGTGTAAAACGTCATTTACGTCTTGAAGTGAAGTTTATAAATGTTTATAGAACTGAATTTGTTGAATTGCGTTAGAATGCGAGTATGTAATTTTTGAAGTTTTTGGATATTACTGAAAGAAATGTATTTATAAATTACCTACGTATGAGCTTCTACCAATTTCCAAAGTGATTCTGGCTTGCTCCAGGTCAATATTTATTGTAAAATGCTAATGCAGCTGGAATTACCGTAGCTAAAGATGTCACCAGTATAAAAAAATACTTGTGCACACCAACACAACTACTTACGGTGCTCATTCATGATAAGCAATAGGCTCAATAATAAATAGTTTTATTTTTTCAGTCCAGTGGAGTATAGAGCTTAGTTGCCAATCACTCGCACTTACTTTTTATTTTTATAATTTAGTCAACACCATAGAACTGCTAGAAAAGGTTATACGTATTGAGTGCAATATTTGACATTCCGTTTGCGTCGCGGAGAGCGTACGTCTATCAGCACAATATTTAATCAGCGTGTTGCTTGCTCCGTAGAGAGCGTCAGTTTGAGTACAACATTTGTTTGAACTTTAGGGAGCGTACATTGTTGTACACAGTGTTCAATTAACATGTTGATGGCACTGTATAGAGCGTACATTAATCTGCACAATATTCAATTATCATGTTGGTTGCACTGTAGATAGCACATACACTTATATGTGCGACAATGAACGTTTCGTTTGCCTCCTCACGGGCGTAGGAAAGGCAGTAGGGCTAGGTTTGTTAGGTTTGTCTACCGTATGTAATGGGCTCCTCAGGAGGGCACTGTTATTTTACTTTAGCCGTAGATGGGCTTTCGGGACTTCTCTCCTTCGTGCCCACTTTACTTTTTCGATTTTCAAGCCTTCTTTTCTTATTATTCTTTATTTTAGTGTCCTCTTCGTTCTTAACTTGCTGTTTCTGTGCGCAAATAATACTGTGTGGCAACACACCTGAGCATGGATTTCCCGTGCCCTACAGTCCATACTGAGTGGTCCTTTTTTTTCGCTCTCTTGAGATCGCATTTGATGCGACTATGTAGCCTTAAACTGACTAATAATAACAATAATAATTATATAAATAATAACAATGTTCCGTTTACATAGTGAGGAGTATCAGCGTACCTGTGCAACATTCAGTATTTCGTTGGGAATAGAGAGTGCACGCATTCCTGAGCACAATAATTAACTTCGGTGCCTGCCCCGCAACAGCATGGCGCAACATGAAGGTGACCAACCAGGTGCAGGACAGGCTGCGCTACGACGAGGTGCGCTTCACCAAGGCCGGCACGGGCCCCGTGGTGCGCACCTTCAAGCACGACCCCACCAAGGGCGCCAAGAAGACCGGATCCTCTCCTCTCAAAGTCAAGGCCACCATCAAGTCTTAGTTTACGCGCAGTTTGTTTCGATTGTTCGTTCACCTGTTAACGGTCGCTGCCATGGTAGCCGGGCGTGCTGTCACGTGGTCTTTGTAGTCGGTAGTAACAGATTGAATGCGACAACTATTACGTGCACCTATGGGGACCGTGACAGTGTGGATTCGACAACCACAGCTCCCGCAGGTGTGGAGAGTGACGAGTGATAGGTTGAACAAAAGTAATTCTTTGGTAATTGTCGCAGAAGAAGTAAAACATTTTAAGGAACCGTGCAAACAAGGATGCACTGTTCAGTGAAGGCTTAAAAGTGTGTATGCACTCCGGCATTATCAATCTTTGTCTAGACTCTGAAAAGCAGCTTACCTTTAGGACAGTTTTTGCTGAGGAAGATGTTAGTTCCACAAATAAAGTTTCTTCTATACCTGTTAGCGACACTGCACCAACAGCTATGTGTAGCATTTTTTCAACTCCATTTTGACAGATCCGAATTTGCGAACATTTACTAAGGCATCAGCACTTCATGCTTGCGAACTCCATGAAAGGGACTAGAACATTTGATTTCCATAATTTCTGTTCATGCAAATGTAAAAGAACCAATAAATAGGTACTTCCGTACTTATTGGAATAAAAATTCAAACTTAAACAGTGTTATTGAGCGCGTCATCGCATGACTCAGATAATTGCCAGTTGAATGCAAGGAATTGTTCAGTAAATCTTGACAAATTACCATGTGATTCAGTTGCGGTCCCATGTAAATATCTTCCATTTTCTACGAAATTATTAGTTCAAAACCAGGTGCAAAAATATTTGTGGGTCACGTGTTGTTCCGAGATTCACCTGTCCGTTCTAGCTACCTGCTTCACTTGTCCGTCTCACCTGTCCGCTCTAGCTACCTGCTTCACCTGTCCGCTTTAGTTCAGAGTACTGAAAAGTTCGTTCACTTTTCCTCGCTAACTTCACCTATGTTTTTCCGTCTAGTACCGTCAAAGAAGAATTTGCAGTAAAATGATTGAATTAGTACAATTTGAATTGAAAGTTGGGGGTCGGCTGTGAGTTTCAGGTCACGCGATTTTTCTCTTCTTAGAAGTAGACGCGGACTCGGTTTGTCGTCCATCATAGCTCAGCGAACGTGAAATGTGCCGTCTCGGGGGGGACTCTGTGACTTATTTAAGTTCTGTTTGTCCGAGTGACCTTTTATTATTCGAACAGAATTTTCAAGCTATTTTGGCTCCAAATACGATATAAAGGAGCAATTTTTGATCGTGTCCTGTTCAGATTTTATTTGTAATGCAGAGTCATCGGTTTTTGTAAAAAGAAACATTTCAAAGAAAATCGAACGGTTTGTGTTACTAAAATCCTTCAAAACAAATTTTTCGTGCTGAAGAATGCTGCTGAACCGGTTACGAGAACCTCGAGATTTTTACAATAAATACTTTCGATCGAGAAGCTTGTATGTGTATGGTAATGGCACCATGAAATGCTCGAACTAATAACACGTTCTTGCGGTTACGTGCATATCTTTTCTTCGTCAATGAATTCTCGTGAGATGTTTGGACTTTGACCAAATATTCAGTTATTATTTAGTTATTCCATTCACTGCGAAGCGTAGGACATTTGAGATATTGCTTTTCGTGTAAATAGTCCCCGAACTATTCGCTCCTGGAAACATCTTTTAGATGACACTGCCTTTAGTCCGAGTAGCGACTGTTGCCCTTTGTGAATACCGTCTATTTCGAGGAATTGATCTTGTGTTTGCATTCGGTAGTTGTAAATTTTACTTTGATCAATTTTTTTGGATGGGCAATGACGAATAGAGAGAGTGTTTTAACACGTTCTCTACGGATGAAGAACGCTTGTGTCTCAACTGTTGAATGAAGGGCGGCAAATTTAAAGGACACTTGTGCCTCAGCTGTTGAATGAAGGGCGCCGAATTTGAAGAACACTTGTGCCTCGGCTGTTGAGTGAAGGTCGCCGCATTTGAATGCGGCGACATCGTGTTTTGGAGCGAGACTTGCTTTCATCAGTTTGACTCTCTCTTTACTCGGATTAATGGTGTTTAGTCAATTTGGTAATTCATTTACGAGGGTTTTCTGTAAACGTGAATATAAGTGTAGGCGCTTTGGCGACATTACCCAACACTGGATGGATGGGACAACGGAGGCGCTTTCCCGAAAGAACGTGTTGAGCTAAAAAAAGTTGAGTGAAAT
The DNA here is from genome assembly GCA_014899125.1 of Orchestia grillus. Lineage (NCBI taxonomy): Eukaryota > Metazoa > Arthropoda > Malacostraca > Amphipoda > Talitridae > Orchestia > Orchestia grillus. The sequence goes on from VOMN01018182.1 coordinate 19,157, forward strand.
TTTTCACAGGGTGACACTTGGGTGTGAGATCGAGCTTTGGGTCACTACTATTGTCAGTTGGAATTCTTGACGAGAAGTCTGATCGTGGTCTGGGTCAACTTGGCGGTCTCGCGTTGAACAGATTATGAAAAGGATTTTGTTCCAATGGAAGTAGTTGCATGCGCTAACGGGTGCATCTTTTTTTATTGTGAATTATCAACTAATTAGGTCTCATTAGTCCATTCTTGGATAATTCAGTTGATCTCATTTCGTCTTTGTATCCTTGCTATCAAGGCAGAAAACGTGTTTTGTTAATTTCTTGATGTGCTAATTTGAAGTCCGAAAAGTAAAACTCGGATGGGCTGTAAAATGAAGGTACTGAATTCCTCGTTTTATTTGCGATTCCTTACTCTTCAAATTTTATTGAGCAGTAGAAGCCACTTTGTATATGGAGTCTTCAAATTCATCCTCTAGTCTCATACTTTAAAGAACTTATTTTCCATAACTTTGTTTCCTGTAACTTCGTTCTGTTTTCTGTAACTTGTTTACCGTAACTTGTTTCCTGTAATTTCGTTGTTTTCCGCAACTTGTTTAATTAACGTAACTTCGTTCTTTTTTCTGTAACTTGTTTACCGTAACTTGTTTCTTGTAGCTTTTATTTTTTCTACGCATTTATGGTACAGTTCTGCTTTGCAGGATTTCAGGGCTAGAATAATTTCGCTCAATCTTCATTCAGTTTTGCTTTCACTAAACTAAGATGCAACCGCCCTGGGTGCTGAAGTTCCTCCTCCAGCACACTCAGCCACATCACCGGTGGTGGTAGATGTTACATTTGGCAGAAAAATATGGTTCCATACTCTGAAATGGGTCGCGCAGAACTCGAGTGGTTATTCGAGCTTTCAAACAATTAGACTTCAACTCCCAAAATTAACGACGCAGATCACGTTGAAACTCATAATTGCGATGCTTACTTTGGTGGCCGATCGAGTGGAGAACGGAAAGGGGTTCACGTATCGTCTGCTCAGGGTTGCAATTCATCTTGGTAGACCGCGTGAGAGCGACCCTGAGCTTGCAAGTATTGAACTGCGTGGGAAGGATACTGAGCTTACATATGTTGAACTGCGCGGGAGGGATACTGAGCTTACAAGTATTGAACTGCGTGGGAGGGATACTGAGCTTACGTATGTTAAACTGCATGGCAGGGATACTGAGCTTACGTATGTTAAACTGCATGGGAGCGATCCTGAGCTTACATATGTTAAACTGCATGGGAGGGCCATTGAACCTTAAATTTAATGCACGGACCAGGGAGGCTTCTTTTTGGACCCCTGAATGCAAAACGATGTACAGTCAATCCCGCATTTTTGAAATGGGTGTCAAAACTAAACGGACGGGTATTTCAAAATTTTATTGGTACTATCGTATTTTGCCTTAAAAAGCATTTGAAACATGAACCTATTGGTCACTGTTTAAGTATAAAATGAGCAAGATGGCGTCCATCCCGGTCAAGGCATTCTAGCAGGCGGTTTGTGAAGTCGTCCCTCTCACAGCGGAGCAGCCCGCCTGCGGAATTCTGTCGATTTGCAGCCAGATTCTCGCCTTGAATTCATCAGCCGTACGAGGTTTTTCTTCGTACACTTTACTCTTGAGGTATACCACACACCCTCCCTAAGAAAATATGATACTTATATCTTCTTCTGCATCGTGATTTTTTGGAGCGTAGAATGCTAGTCCATGCAGCTCCATGCCCTCAGTTGTGTTTTCAGGTAACAGAAGCCAATCCTGCAAGATAGCAGCACATCAAGAAGAGGACCATCGAGTTGTGATGAACACAAATTATCAGAGCATTGGTTGCATTGACCAATGCTTATAATTGACCATATTATGGATGGTAGAGGTACCATGGAGATGACAGCAAACCCACCCCATTGGGCAGCAACGTGGCACGCTCGGCCATGTTTCGTCCACTACTGTATATATTCAAGTGCGGGAAATTGACAAGTAGTAGCAATAAGTGAAGAGGGTAATACGCGATTTTCCCCATGTTAGTAGCTGTGGCATGCCCGACACTGGGCTGCACAGGAGTTGCTAGCTTTTACTTGAAGGTCCAGCCTGGGCTGCACAACCTGGAGCTTCTTCTGGGGCCTACAGACAGGAACAAACAAGTTATTGTGGCATGTGTCTGCACATGAAAGCTTCTCCTGTGGGCGAGTTCTGAGGGAGAAAAACACAAGCGCAAGGCATGGGTGGCAGAGAGACAGCACCCTTTACAGGGGCAGTTTTACAGAATCGCTTAATGGAACTGCGTAGAGAGCTGCCACCAATCGCCACGCGCTGCTTAAAGTAAAAGGCTTATGTCACTTAAAATATCACACAGCGATCGTCAATCCGCAACACTGTATTTTAAAACAATATTCGTCCTCAATATAAAAAAAGACGACGATTTCTTTTTCACCTAATTTATTTAAAGATGTAAATTTTAGCATGCATTGTGTCTTACTTGTTTCAGAATAGATTATGATTTCTTGGTTTTCTTTCCTTTCTGACATTGACAGTCTAACGAACTAATCAAGTACAGATGTGCAAACCACACCGAAAGAAAAACCGTATTCCAACATGCGACCATAAAGCACTCACATCATTTGCTTTCTAAAAGCTTTATGATTGATGACGCGGAGCCTGGAGGCGGTGAGGATTGACCCTCCTTTTCTAGGGAAGCGTTCCGCGATTGCATGGAAATCCGATCCTGTTCCGCCTGGAATGTAATCTAAGGTTCATGATGTGGGTGTTGACTGGAGGTGAAGCATTGGTGAAGTGAGCGGTGGAAAAATGTAATGGATAAAGGGAAAGAAATACATGACACAGAGACTATTCAAATTGTAAAAAGTGAAGTGGTATTTAACTTGTGTGTTGTGTGCTACTCGTTTGATGAATATTTCGTTGAATTAATTATTGAGGCACCGGT
>VOMN01018183.1:0-14515 GCA_014899125.1 Orchestia grillus
TTCTACTCCATATTGAAGAAACGGGTGAATAAGTGTACGATACAACAACCATCATTTCCCCATCATCGCATACAATCAAAAACTATTCAAAATATAAGCCATCTCTTACGCACTCCGTCCAGTATGAGTGGGTCACACAACGCATCAAGCAGTCCCTCCCTTGCCACATAAACCAATCGTATTCCAATAAAAGGCAGGTAATAAACTCCTGTCAGGTAAAACTTTAATCCACTCACTGAACATCCCAAGAAAACGTGGAGGAAGCTTCTGAGTCGCTCGTCTCTCGGCGTCCTGACTATGTTGGCCACTACGGCGGGCTCGAGAGCCCCTCCTCCTGACGCCTCCACAGCGCCGCTGTTGATGGGACTAGCACCGCCTCCGCTGCCGCCGCTCGTTTTGGCACCCTCGCACCTGAACACGAGCTCCCACCATTGAGTTGTGTGTCATTAATGCTATGGCTGGGTAAGCCAATTCTGCTTTTTGATTTTAATTGAAGTACCATGTATTATAAATCGTGTACACGTGAAATTACAAAAGATATATTTCCATGTTGATCTGGGCACTCTGATTAGAACTCGCTCTGGGCCAACAGATTCAACATTACAATCCTCTTCTTGCACAGGAGGTTTGAGACTGTATAGTTGAACAGAAAAAATTGAAAATGATGGGCCAAAATATTATGTTCATTCACACTAAAAACTATAAATCCTTAACAACTCTACTTCAGAGAAACTATAACTGAGGAGCCTTTTTATATATAAAAAATACCAATGCCTGACTACTCATACCCTGATGAGGGTTCAAACTAAGAGATCTAAATTGAAACCTTGAGACGATGCGTTAAGTACCTGCCAGCTACGATTTCATCCGCGGTGGTAGCGCTGGTTCTCGGCACAGCGACCTCTGCCAGGTGCTCATGCTGCTGCTGCTCCTTCCCCCTCTTCGAGATGTTGTCCTGGTCAAGGCGTTTATCGGTGGTAGTGAGGTAAAGCAACGGAGTGTGCACTAAGCCCGAGTGGATCAATTCGAAAGAGGAGATGTCAGAGCCCGTGACGATGTGTATCATTTCAGTCAGTGCAGCAATACAGTTGCCAGGCTGGAACGAGAACAAGCATCGACTACAACGTGAGAAATAATATCTTTTCTGCAGCTCACTATTTAAAAGGAGAGCATGTGAAGTAACACTGTTGCGCTCATGTTCTTCATAGGAGGAAAAACTATATATTAAGAGCTCGTACAGAACACGTTTGCAACCCTTTCAGTATTTTCCACCAAATATAATTAGAGTAGAATAGCTACTGTAACTGCACTTGTGATAGCATTGTGACCGCTGTCTCGTGCCACCATAACGAGAGTGCCACGTAGTCTAAATGAGTAGGTTATACACTGGTGAATAGTAAAACTTCAAAAGCTAGAGAACTTAAATTCATCTCCTGGAAACGAGACCCTGCCTCTTACTTGATCAAGGCAACATTCCCAGAGCCCAAAGATAAAACGATAAAGTACGGTATATTTTACAAGTAACATAACTAAAATAAAGACAATAGAGATTAATACGAGGTGAGATTAATATGCTCAACTAGCAAATAAAAAGCGTAAGTTACCTGTGTGTGGAGCTGCTGTATGGCCCCAATGAGTCTGTTGAGTACAGTGAGGGCAGGGTGAGTGAGGCCCTGCAGTTCCAGGCCGAAGTGCTCTCGGTCGAGTCTCATGGCCTGTTCTCTGACCCACGCCCTCACACTCTCACGGTGGCGGCTGCTGCTACTGCTGCTACTGCAGCTCGTCTGATGTAAGACACATGAAAAGTTACTCGACGAATGCTCATCGCAAGAGCTAAATTCCCCATACTACATAAGGAAAAATTAACACACCCAAAAATAAATACTCAAAAAGACCTTAAAAACGAAATGAAGAAGAAATGAACCATCAGTCATATCAAAGGTTCAAAAAAATCTCAAAAAGAAATGAGCAACCATACTCTTGATATTTAAACTTAAACGACATTCTTCAATACTCTGCCCACTCGTCTACCTAATAAAAATAGATTTAAAATTTATCTGCAAATATGGTTCCTGTATTAATCCTAAATTAAATCGCTTCGTAACCAACGCAAAAGGTTTTATTACAATATTCTCAAGATTTACCAAACAATTCTAAAAAAAAATTTTCACACGGAAAATAAAATTCTAGCATCAGAGCTCTTAGGAGAAAAGAACTACACTAAATTCACTGGTACTAACTTTAAAGGAGACCACATGCAACGCAAGTGAAGCAAATCTAACTCACCTGAGGATGGTGTGGGATGAGAGAAGCTGGAGAGCAGTAGCTGTTGCTGCGACTGGTCACGTTCTTTTCCTGCTCGCATGGGACACGGGATGGTCACACCAATGAACCACAGATTCTCTAATGAGAAATTAGCCTCTCAAGACTCGCACTGTCAACTCCCAGACAGGGCCCAAGAAACGATGAGAAACGCAACACGTAAAATTGCAGATGCTGCAGTAAATATGTTCTACATACTGAGGAACAAAATGGCGCCCTGTTTTCTACAAAGAGAAAAGGTCCCATTTCCTAGCTCCTAGTACCAGAAGGATGTTTCAGGCACGCGTGTCCAGTCGAGATACGCAACGGATAAGTGTTGAAAATATGAAGAAACCTAATTTCTCAGAAAATTGGCAATTCTTAAGAACTTTTACTCCATAAATGTGTGCTCTGGATGAGGCAACACTGGACCCGCCGGGGCTGGCCAACTATGCAAGGTGGCATTGCTCGTAGTACTTTCGTATCGTTGTCGGTATTAGCAAGGACGGATAGAGTTCAGCGGGCAGGGAAGAAGGAGCATAGTCCAGGTGACACTCTTCCGCTTCGTGGGAACCATTTTATTCCCAATAGAATATATTTCTCTACTTACCAGAGTGTCATCTGGTTGCCTATATCTAGTGCCGGCTCGAGCAGAGCAAGGGGCATTAGTAAACGGGCGCTCTCTACTTACGTACGAGCCAAAGGTTGACGAGATAAAATCGTTACAGAATGCTATTCGTCTGATAATCAGATAACCGAGTACCATTGGTCTCAAAAGCTGAAGGACATCGCAAACACATCTGGTGAGATAGCGAAAAAATGATTCCATAGTACGAGTCAGGCAGACTATCCCAACAAGGAACGTGCTGGTTACAGTGAAGTCTCTTCGAGTAATACTCAACACCGTACGAAAATTCTGCGAAAATCAAGTGACAGCGGAGTTTCCAGAGGTAGTTCCTTAGTTCTCTATCATGAGTGTGAGAAGAGAATCACGGCAATAGGCCGTGGATGGTCACAGCCGGAATGATTGGGAACTGATAGATCCCTGTTCCTGATCAAGGTTAAGAGGATAGGTCTAATCAAACAAACGGGAACTGGAAAGGTGTTATGACCTATTTTTTTGAGAAGGAGGAAGTATTTGTGAAACAAATTCTAGGCCAAAAATCGAGCAACAGATCCACTGAAGGTTTTCATCAACATCGAGAGAAATGTTTCAGACGGGAGTCCTACATGAACGTCGACAACGATGAGGTGTTACTCGGATATTAACTGAAGATCCGTGAAGCCCAGAGCACTGCGTCTTAGAGAATTGGTGGGGCTGAAAGCAATTAACGGTCAAGAGAGCTGCACGGATGGGTCACAAAAAGTGTACGTAGCGCATATTCTGGGCAAAAGTGCAAAAGTGTACGTAGTGGTTAGGTTGTAGCGCATATTCTCTAGGTAAGGCCCGAGAGGCAGGCGCAAAAGATCCCATCCTAATACCTTGCCTTGAAACGACCTCTCGTCCCTCCTTTTCAAATAGAAAATATTTGATACTATCACGCTACCGAATTTTATAATAATGAAATAATTAACGGATGAAACATCAATCAACATCTACCCCATCACCATCACGATACTTCCTCGTGCACTAACTTCGAGGTTGTTCATTGCTGCTATTCTCTCGGCAAGTATATGTTAAAAGGAGTAGTTTGCCTAGTCGTTGTCGCATAAGCATATAGCGCGAAACTAGACCGAGTTGGCTTTTTCCCGACTTCTTCATGTACAAACTCCGAGGTCCTGCGCTACTGCGATCTTTTCGTCGAGTATATGTAGAGGGATGAAGTAGTACACCTGGTCGTCGTCGCACCAGCTAAGTGCGAAACTAGACAGAGAGAGCAATTTTTTGCATATCCCAGGATAGCCGCTACCAATGTAGCTGCGGCAACCTGGTTATTGATAAGTATAAGGAGGGGTACAAAACGCCCGCGTTCAATACCTGACTGTCAAAGAAAGCAGATCTGCAGCAGGATTGGACTAGATGAGAGCTACTTCAAGTACTTTAAGAGTTCAATGAAGTCATAGTAGTATATCAGAGGAGTAGAGTCGGCAGCTTCATTGCCCAAGTCAAACTTGAGAATACGAAGAACCGACAACCGAAAAAAGTTTCCAATTCTTTTGCGACCTGGAGGGTTGTTATTTTTTTTCAAGTACCAATTGAAACGCGAAATGTGTAGGTACAGATTACATTATCAGCTGATAGTAATAGGTGACTGGAGTTACTTTAGGCCGTCCGTCGTGGTGACAAACTAAAGAGCCCTTCACACGGTCAGTCCCCGACTGCCACCCCTCAGATATGAGCATGGACTACTCTCTTTTCTTTTTGTATGAAGTCGGGACTGAAGTCGACCGAATGATGCCAGGGTCATGATTGACTATCAGTCGGACTTGAGTGATCATGGTGAAACCTTGTCTGCGAGTAATGTTTTCGTGCAATGCGCTTCACGTAGCATATAGAAACGGTCTCGTGAAAAAAGCTGCCTTTACATTTTCACGGTCAATCTATCAACAATGGCTTTTCTTGTAGAATTTTATCTTCTATATAAGTGCTGGGGCAATCGAGAATCATACTTTGCTTGCGGCAATATGAGAAACCTCTTCAGACGACTACTCATAGCAGACTGGCGAAGTTACCGCGAGCAAATCAACATCCTGCAAAAACTCGCACGTGTGAAAATAATTGTCCAACTGCAGTCACTGACTAAAGTCAATGACTGATCGTACGAAAAGCCCCTTAGATATGGAATTACAGCAAGCAATACCGACTTTAGAGCTGGCAAGCCGAGGCCGGTCAGGTGTTGCCTCCGCCAGAGCGGAAATTTCTGGTGAATAAAAAAATTATTGAAAATGATCACTATCTAGAAAAACAAAATTTCGTCGTATTTGCCATAATTACCTATCCTAAGTCTCGATTGGACCCACGCGCCTGAAGTACTCTTCGGGCATAAGAAGCAGGTGACGCTCTGAATCAAGTAGAAAAATAGCTAGCAGTGCTACAAAGAAGCGGTAACGTGAAAATGCCAAGAAGACGAAATGCAGGTAAAATGTTGCATCACAATTTCGAATTTTAACAGAATGTAAATTAGCCTCAAACCATTGGGTCATTAAGTACAATATCGTGATAGAATGATTCGTCGGTTCTGAAATTATGAAAGTTGTTTTCTATCACTTTTTAAGGTGATCACTTAAATTATAAATATTAATAAATATTTTAAAGCTCCCTACCTATATGAAAAGTGATCCAAAGAGCAAAAATTAGGGACCATTTAATATGGGCGTGAGAAAACGTAGAATTGACGCATAGGTGTGGTCCTACACAAGATTCCCCGCGTTTATTAACAGCAAATTAAAACGGATGATGAAAAAAAATAATCAGAGAAGAAAGCATGAAAACAGAGAGAAGCAAAGTGGGCACCGAAGAAGTCCCGAAGGCCTAGCTAAAGCTCAGGTAACTCAACAGTGTCCCTCAGAAGACGCCAGTTCCCATAGCATATGATAGACCAACTTAACAAACCTAACCCTATTGCTTATTTCATGTCCCTGAGAGGGCCTCAATTATAATAAAACCAGTTTTGAAATTCAACCAATCTCATCTAAATATAGCAACAAGTTAGATGTGAGAGTAATATAGCGCAACTATTCGGTGTTTTACGATAAGACGAATAATTCACCAGTTCAAAATTTTCAGTTCGATCCAACAGTAAACATATTTCAACACAAACTTTAATTGATTTAAAAAATATCCCCAACAGACCGTGGAGCTTAAAAGTACATAAACAAACATTTTAAACAAGAGGAACAAAAATGATTTCGACACAGGAGAATGCCAACAACAGACGCCGTCACTGGCTCAGTGAAGGCCCTCAAGAGCGAAAGGCAGACACGCCATACTTACTTTGACCTCCTGTGGGGGCGTAGCATTAGAGCTACACCGGCCCCACCGCACCGGGTTCAGGTTGGCCAGGAAGCTAGAGCCACTCCTGCCACTCCCCGCTCCTCTGCTGCTGCTGCTACTGCTCGTGCTGCTAGACCCTCCTCCGCCGTGTGACTGCACCAGCAACTACAGGTCAGTATACTACACGACTCGCGCTTATGTTTGTCAACCTCAAACATTAGAGAGACAATATCCTTCGCTTATCACTCATTTTATGGGCAGACAATAGCATCTAGTCCAACATTCGTCATAGCGAGTGTCTAGTACCGTGACATGACCATAACTCGACAACAGTATCATTTAAAAAAACTCGTATAATTTCTCAATTGCTGGTATCACAGAACACGCGTATCACAATTATATTTCTGTCATTGTACACCAATTTATACGAATCTTTAAAAACGCTGGAAACGTAACATTTAAACAATTGATAAATCAAGGTCTGAGTGACGAAAGGAGAGATATTTCTGCAAAACATCAAAAGTCTGAAGCCTGGTCGACACGAGGACACGACATCTCACCTTAGCAGAGGCAGCAGAGCGTCCCCCGTGATGCGTGGAGCTCGCACCTCCCAAATGCCAGGCAGAAGTGCGGCTGCTGGCATTGCTGCTGCTCGTGGTGTTCATGGGTATGTCAGGGCTGTTTGCCGTCGACGACAAAGCTGTAAATAACCATCAGGAGTTACTGCATACAGCCTCCTACGATCACAACATAATATATCGCCAGTACATTGGGACTCGGCATATCGAAGGGACGAATGGCTTTCGCCGATTCCGGTCAGTCACCGAGCCACTAAAACACAAGTTGCCTATGCTACTCACTGAAGTGAGATTTCGCATACTTGATGGTTCATCACCAGCCACAAAACTTTTATAGTTCCGCTTTTGGACACTGGACCTAAGTAGACAAGCGAATAGGACATCCAGCAACTACGTCTAACATCGAATGTTCACTATCGAAATGTATTGTATGAATTCAGGTCTCTTGTTTGCTAATTCAATAGTAATAGACTCGGTTCAACTGAATATTCCTTTCACACTATCCGTCCTTACCTCAAATGATCTTCCTCTCACTTTTGCTTGATCTCATTTCTGAAAAGGCACTACAATATACGCCCCACACACAACGCTCTATTGTACGAGAAACCGTGACGTTTTCTATTTTAACAACGCAACTCGTTTTCAGTCAATCAGTACTGGAGCAGAACACGCATGTCCCTACTGCAGCACATGGACAGCTCTGAACTATATCACTAAAATATACAACTCAAACGCTGACATTGTCAATATTTTCGTGAGCGCAACAACAAGAATGCTGCATTACAGCGCATTGGGTACGTGAATACAGATTCAAAAAATATAAAACAAGCATTATTGAAACGAAAGTAAATTATTTTATTCCTATCATCTTCAGGAATCATTTACACAAGTAGTAGTTATCCATTAATTGAACCAATGGAGCTTCAGGATCTTCTGCGTGTCCCGCATCAAAAACACAAATTTCGTTACAAAGCTCAAGAGTGGCAGAATTCTGCAGTTTTCCACTAGGCAAGTAATAAAGAAAACCTTAATTTTTGCGTTCTCATTTTCACATTTGAGGCGAGAAATAGTCATTTGAAAGGGACAAAATCGCTGCACCTTGACATCACAACCTGGAGATGAGGTCGAATATTTCCAGTCATTTTCTCAGGGCTTTGGTGTCGGATCTTCCACCTAAGCCGAGCCCCTGGGGTTTCAGCTGCCCATTTGTTTACGTTTACGGCCGAGTGCCTTACCCACATTGAAACCCCACTGGGTAGCCATGTGGGGCGCTCGGCTGAGATCCTTTACAAGTTGGAAAAGAAACAGAGGTTGCGCATTTCTAAGTATCTCTCCCAGGACTTGGTGCAGAATCTTTTGTTTCTGCGTTAAAGCAATTATTTCAATTAACCGTTGTTCATGGTTCAACAAGCACAGTGGCCTTGGATTATCATTGTTTGGACACTTACCAAGAAAGTGTAGTAGAATTAAGTGGACAAGATAGTTCGTACAGAAAAGCTCAGTAACGACGTTCCATTAGGTAGCCATGGGTAATCAAAGTATGTCGAATTCTTAAACGGCACAACACAACCTCCATTCGTCGGTTACGACACAAAGAAGAAGGCCATGCACGGACTGTCGGTAGTGCCTTTCGTAGTTTACTAATTCATAAAACATTCCACAGTAGTTACACAAGGCGAGAACTGAACGTAGTAGAAACGTGAATTTTTACAATGAATTAAAAGTGAACGACTGTAAACCATAGACCAGGCGCTTACACTTCATGAAGAATTCTCCAAAAGACGTGGCGTGCTGTTGGGTAGGCTCCTCCTGCCGCCTACTGCGCCACCTGCCGCCACCGCCACTGCCACCTCCACCGCCGCTGCTCATCCTGCTGGAGCGCTTCTTCTTGAGCACGTCTGCGAGGCGCAAGGAGGGAGAGCTCGTCAGCTTACTGGGGCCACCCGAGCCTTGTGGGACCACGCCGCTGCTGCTACTGCTGCTGCTCACGCCCGCTGGCACAAACAATTCCCAATGCACGCTGGAGCTAACTAGTGCCTTTTGTATTTACAGACTCCTATCCTGGCGTTAATAGAATGAAAATGAGACGTTCTTAGGAACATGAGAATTTCCATCAGCTAACTGACACACCACAGTTACGCACTTACATTCGACTCACCATGTTGAATCAAGAAAACCATAGCAGAAATTTACGAGTAAATAATTATCAACGATAATAGCATTTAACCTGAAATGGACACGCCAGGTAATATATGCCGTAGAGCTGAAGAAAATGTCACAGAACAGGTAAAAGCGTGACCGTAGCTCAAGGCAACTCTCATTATGTATGTATGTATGTATATATGGTAAGAATGCACAATATTTTCGAGGACCGACAAATTGACACTGATTTCAAGGAAAAAGCTTACCTGCACCGGTGAGTGAAGTAACATGACTGCTGACTGAGATGCTGGGCTCGAGCAACTGTGATATTGGAGAGAGTCCGTCCGATACACCCCCATGCGGAGGGGGGTAGCTGTGCACCAGGGATGGGTTGGGAGCTGGTGATGGAGCAAGAGACGAATGGGCAGAGGTAGATCCCATTACAGGTAGAGGAAGGTGGTTGGTATTCATGGGCGAGGCTGAGGCTAAGTGAGGCATGGACGCGTTGTGCAGCGAAAGGCTCATGCTAGGGTCCCCGAGGCTGTCATTGATAGATCGGGCGGCGGCGAGCAGAGGACTCGCGGAGAGTGCCACGGAGCCACTCACGGTAGGGTCAATGGACAACCACTCGGCACCAGTGTACAAGGAGCCTCCCCCCAGCGAGCCTGGCAGGGGCGGGGCAAGAATGTTGGTAGCGCTGCTGCTGCTCACGCCAGTGGAGCCCAGCAGAGGGGTATAGCTCCCTCCAGCCAGAAAGCTGTTCCGCTGTGACGGAGGTGGCGTTGAGGAGTTGACGCTCACACTCATGCTGCTGCCTAGTGTACGAACAGGAGGCACTGGGGGCTCAGAGAGCTTTTTGATTTGATGAAGTACTCCTTCCCTTCTGAAGTAAACTGAAAAAACTTCCTGTAGCTTCTTCATGAGAAGGTCAGCCAGCTGGAGAGCGCTCACAACTATCTTCAGATCACTTGAAGATAGCATCGTTGCCAGTTGAGATGAGAAGTGCTGCAAAGAGAAGTACAATTTTTAGTATCTCAACTCGCACGAACTACATGAAATGCTTATCCGAATATTCAATGTGATACGTTTGACCTGTAAGGCAGAACTTTTAAGCACCAATGAGCCCGCTGCTATAAATTCTCCAAAAGAAGTAACGGCACCGTTGCGACCATGCATGGAGCGTACAAAAATATCTGTTTAAACAATAGATCAAGCCTCCTCCCTGGGAAACAAATAGGCTCATGTTCAACTCAAAAAAGACGTGAGAGCCATTANGAAAAGCCGTTACGCAAACCTGCTCCACCAACAACCAAAGAGGAAGTTACATACCCGAAGGCCCGATAAACGACACAAGAGCATAAGCACATCACCGCCCATCACTTACTCACCGGATATAAGGTGGAGGCGGCATATTTAGATTACCCTCGCTTTAATGAAACACAAGAGTTTGCAAGGAACATACAGTAACGCTCAGATTGACCATTAAATAGACGATATAAAAATTAACCAAAATAATTGACACCGCGCTGATAACAAACAAACAGAAAATTAATTTAGCATTTGGTCTGCTGAAGCCTCCTTTGTGATTTCTTTGACCCCAAAACAAAACAATAATTAGCACAGAACAATTAATCGAGACAAAAATTGATTATCGAATACATACTATGTAAATTTGTACTGCTGGAGCAAACTGAGTAAATAATACCTTTGGAATAGTTTTCACGAAGAAATAAACTAATTCTCTTAATTACGCCAAACAAGAGCAAAGCCTACCATCACTGTCTCGTAAGGATGCAGTAGTAATCTCTCATACAAGTAGGACGTAGTAGTAATAACACAGAAGTGCTAGCACTTCAGTAGCTCAAACTAAATCGCGCCGTAGGTCTTACATTGTAAGTATCAACTTATTCATGATATAACAACAATGCAGGACACAACTAGCATAAGTTACCTCTCTTTAAAAGTTACTAAAAAGTAACTAAATGGTTTTACGAATTATGAACACTTTCCGCTCATTCAAGCTTTTCATCGTTTACAGCAGGTATCAAAATACTCCATCTGAGGTTCCCACACTATACCCAAGTATCACGTTATACTACTGGTTTACAGAGCGCAGCCAAACCCCCCGGGGATTTCAGCTGCCCACCCATTTATAGTCGACCGCTTAACCGACGCTGAAAACTAAAATTTCCGCGTATATCTTGCAAAAGAAGCCAAGCTGGCCGAGTGCTCCTTCTTGCAATCGGTGTACTTTGCCGGGCGCATTCAAGGCAGCTCTGTTGCTACAAAGAACAGTGAGCGCAAATGCTGCGCTGAGCTGTAAAACTAACTAATAGCCTGTTTTGCTTATGCGTCTAGTTGATATCTGAGGAATGCCGTTAATTGTCAAAAAGGAGACAAATTTCTAAGATTTGAAGAGGAGAAAAGTCCCATTGAGGGTAATAACATTTTGAACTTTTGCCTTCATTATCGCTCCTCACAACACATAATACCCCAGCCTACGCTTGAGTGAACTAGGGAGAAGCAGAGAAGGCCTTACCTGAGGCCGGATGACTTCCTCGAGTAGGGCAGGGCTAGCGTAGTGTGCCATCCTCAGTAGAGCCTTGAGGGTGCGGTGCTTCACTGCAGGACCTGCACTCTTGTAGTAAACCTCGTACACTAAGTTGAAGACTCGCCGCAAGAAATTAGCCGCCAACTCAGGGTTGGATTCCAGGCACACCTTGCGAGGATCTTCTTCCTGCACACGAAGCTGAGCTCTTAGCCTTTTACGAACACAGCTTTGGAAAATTAGCATGCATACAGTGAATGGAAATTACATTTATCGTAAACAACGTGGAAGCACAAAGGAAACTTTCTGCAGAATTCTAAAGCCAACATCGAAACTATCATAACTCAGTCATGTCTACTTGTAGATACATACGTACTATTCTTGTTTTCGTTGGTATATGAGTCAACAATTTGATCCAATTTTACACAATACATTTGAAACATTTATGTACCACAAGTAATATACATCGGACACAGTATTACCATCAAATAAGATATGATAGCAAATCTGATATTATAACACACCATTTGTGGGCCCAAATAAGCTGCTAGGGTTCCAAAGCAACATTATAGAAAAATGAGGATTTTAAATTTACTGTACATTAATGTATGATAAAAAGCTTAACGGTATACGTCACTAAAAAATTAACAACTGAACGAGTGGCTTAAAATTACCAATCAGGGTAAGAATATGGTACGAACTAGCAATTGAAGTACTACATATGCATACAGCGTGGGCCACAAAAAGTGTCTAAATATTTAAATCATTACTCAGTCCATATTTTTCCTATATGGCTCAGTGTGGTTTTATCTTAATCATTAGTTTGTCTTCTTATAGCAGATAAGAAACATCCCGTTTCACACAAATAGTTAAGGTATTTCGGTACAGTCACACAAAAAATAGGTGATTTTTCTGTCAATTGTGCGAGTGCGCCGTTTAAAAGCGTCAGTACTAAATTTATTTGCTAAAATTACACAGAGTATTGAAATAGAAAAATTACGAATTTTTCAAATATTCAATAATATAAATGAAATAAGTTTCCATTTCAGCCCATATTCTTGATTATTTCAACCAATGGCCACTGTTGCTTTCAGGCTATTTTTGACATCAGGCTCATTTCTCGCAAACGAGTTTTCGGTTTTCGAATTATTTCTGGGTTGCGCTTCTGGGTAAGTTTGCATATCTGGTGATACAGTCACGTAAACCTTACGAGTCGATTGGAGGCTTTTCGCAAAATTCATTTTTCAAATTACTCCTAAGAAACAATCGCATGGAGTTAGATTGGGACAGCGATGGCTATTTCACTCTATGCCCAACTTCAATGTCGCGCTCTCCCAATACATCGCTCAACACGTTGGCCGCATTTCTCGATACGGGTAAAATTTCACAAATATCTCCGTTGTGAATGTAAAAAAGGATTTTGTTTTCACAAGTTTAGTTATCCTATTCAATTTCCTTCTAATCTAAACTACCTTATTCGAGTAATGAACACAAATTTTATGAAAACTTAAAAATTTGTATTCATATATGTTAGTGTTTTCTTTTGGTCAGGTTAGGTTAGATGATTGCGTGTACCAATACGGTGCACATCGCGGCCAACCTGTTAAATGGTTCCGTACCCTAATAGTTCTGCGACATAAAGCTCTTTCTTGCACTCACACACACTCTTGAACCAGAGATTCAACAGAAATGTAAAATGAAATGAAATTTGTTTGTGATTTAAATTAAACGAGTTATTTCACACAAAGGACAGAAACACACTTTTTGAGTAACTGTACCTAAACTATTGCCGAGAAACAAAACCCTTGTTAACTCGTATAAGAAAGCAAATTAATGTTTAAAATGTGATGTAAATTATATGTCAATATACATAATGTAAATTGGCAAATTCCATTGGTAAAATTACAAATTTCTAAAATATGAAAGGACCAAGAATAAGTCCTACATAGTCAACCCGTGACGAGGAATAAATTGTGTACATTTTGGCCACATGATTCAAGCGAGATGTACGGGGATAGCGGGAAAGACTGAATTTAACATCTTATTTTTGACTATGTACCAGGATTCCAGAATTCTAAGATCTATTGCGTCGGTTTTCGAGTCTTATTTAGCAAATATACATATATCAACTTGGAACAATGTTTTTGGAATTTTGCCCGCACTCGTTCAAACCAATTTAATACAAACCGATACTTGGACGACACCTTTGTGATCTTTGAGAATACGCATGCGGAACTCTTGAATTATGTCAATAAATTTCATAACATAAATTTGCGGTGGAGGAAGAGAGAGGAAAGAACATTACCATTCTTGGATATCCTCGTCGAGCGTAACCGAACGAATCTGAACAACATTTACAGAAAATTTCCTTTCACAGGTCTTGGAACTACTTTTTTCAGTGTTGCCCCTTATATAAAAATTAATATAATTAAACTTTAATTCGTACAGGGTTATCACCTATCTTCGACGTTTACCTCATTTGATAAGGAAATTAGTTTTTTGAGAGAATTATTTGCAAACAAAGGGTATATAAATCATTTGGTCAACAAGTGTGTTAAATTTTCCTTAATAAAATTTATTTTCCATTTCCAGAAATACCTAGTGTGATGAAATTGGGAGTCTGAAATTTTTGGGGGTAATAAGGCTAGAAAATTGGAAGCGCGCATAACAAGTTGAATATTTGACGAACGAACTTCAGAAACAACGTAAGGACTTGGCCGGTGACGTTGACCACACTCCACGAGTACAGAGCTCTCGGTTGTAGAGCAAACACATAAATCTCAAAAAATATCACTGTGAAGTGGGGTCTGAGTATCTCGAAGGAAATTGCTCTATAGAAAGGTCCTCGAGAGAGGCCGAGGGCTGAACCGCAGGAATTTCTCATTCATTAGAGAGCTATAGGCGGGACTTCGGACACTTGGGTGTTAAAGGCATAACGATTGGTTAGAGCAGGGGTGGCCAACCTTTTCATACCATGCGTCAATTTTATGTCATACGGTTTCAGATGCGCCA
>VOMN01018186.1:0-11768 GCA_014899125.1 Orchestia grillus
ACCTGATGAATTGCACCGAAGAGTTCTCTCCGACATCTGGTGGGCGGCGGGAGGGGACCCCAGTTATCCTGCAGAGGAACTGTAAGGAGCAGCTATGACACCTCGAGCTGTACTGTGGAGGCGTTCAGTGGAGACTGGTACTACCCCAGACCTGATAAGCCTCGGTGTGGTTACTCCTATACATAAAGGTGGGGAGTTACACTTCCAAAAAATTATAGACCACTAGCCGTAACATCGCACGTCATAAATTTTTTTAAAGAAAATAAGAGTGAAAAAAATGGGGCGCTCCTCCGAGGGTAATGTGGTGAAACGGGTGGGTAATGTGGTGAAACGGGTGGCTAATGTGGTGAACTGGGTGGGTAATGTGGTGAAACGGGAAGGTAATGTGGTGAAACGGGTGGGTAATGTGGTGAACGGGTGGGTAATGTGGTGAAACGGGTGCGAAATGTGGTGAAACGGGCTGGTAATATGGTGAAACAGGTGGGTAATGTCGCGAAACGGGGGGTAATGGGGTGAAACGAATGGGTTTCTGCAGCAATGATTTTAAAGTAGAAATTATGATTTTCTTTTCAGATTTTTAGGCCTCAGCGATGAAGCCGCGCGCCAACGGAGCACTTCCTGAGTAGACCTTCAGTAGACCCTGAGTAGACCTTCAGTAGACCCTGAGTAGACCTTCAGTAGACCCTGAGTAGACCTTCAGTAGACCCNAGTAGACCTTCAGTAGACCCAGTGTAGGCCCTGAGTAGACCTTCAGTAGACCCAGTGTAGGCCCTGAGTAGACCTTCAGTAGACCCAGTGTAGGCCCTGAGTAGACCTTCAGTAGACCCAGTGTAGGCCCTGAGTAGACCTTCAGTAGTTCCAGACCAGGCCCAGAATCCCGCACTGTTCGTGGTGCCCACAACAAAGCCCCCTCCTGGCGACAGGGCCGAGCGCCCGGAGAAGGCGTCCCCCCCCAGCGAGGCCTGAGAGAGCGGTTGTGCCCCGCGCAGCTAATGCATCCCAGCCCCAAGTCGCACCACTCGTCTGACGGGCTTGTGGCTGGCCCCCGCTGGACCGGGACTGGGTCCGCAGTACTCACTGTGCTGAGCGCTAGTACAATGCAGTAATACCTAGTTCTGCGTACTTTTACTAGATATGCTGCAGTTCTAACTAGTGCAGTGTACCTATGCTAACTACAATGCGCAAGTAGCTAGTACAGTGTTCTTGAAGCTAGTACAATGTACTTGTTGGTAGTACAATGAACTTATAGGTAGTGCGGTGTATTTGTAGCCAGTACAGTATTTGAAATGACTGCCAAAATGTTTCCAGTACAAATTTTTATTTCTAATCTGTCAGTGCTTCTAAAAATCGATGTCACGCGGTCGTATGTGTTGTGTACCGACATTTTGTACCTGATCTGGAGACTGACCCACGGATTGTTGCCAGCATCTTCGTCTCCTGACTCGTACCTCAGCTGATGGACTCACACGTGCACAAACATGCCGGCACACACGCGAGGAGAAAAGAATGATGCAATTTTAAAAAATGTCCCGCGTTAAATAACTTTTTATTCATTTTTTGTTCTCTAGGAAAGAGGAGAACTGTGATTTCGTCTCGCCCTCCAGGCTTCCATCTCTTTATTTTTAGTTTTTATGGCACTAAAGTTAGTTTGGAGTTTATCATGTTATGTGAATTGATTCTTATCTTATTGTATGTTACTTCATAATCGTATTCCTATCATTAGTAATATTTTTGTGGAATAATAATAAAATGATCGAATAATTATTCATTCTGCAATCAGAAAATTATTAAATTTTAGCTATAGTGACGTAATAAGTACACAATCATGTCGCTTACGTGATTGGCCTTTTTCGATAACGTAATCAGTCCGTTATCTCGACGGCTGTTGGGTTTGTGTAAAAAAACTATCGTGTCGATTTTTTTCATATTGAAGAGACAGGCAAGCATTTTGTGCAGGGTTGAGCAGGATGTCTGGAGTCGCGGTGAACTCTGAAGCCTGTTGAAAAAAATATTACGTGTGCCTTAATCTACCGTGGAAGGCGTATTTTCTTAGCCTTAAATTTGTTTTGTATACAAACAACGTTTTTGATGTAAGCTTTAGATGCATGAAGAACGCATGAAAAATTAAGGTTTTTAGATTATGAAATTTTGAAATCGAAAATTTCTTTACTTTACTATAATACACAAGTATATTCTCCAAGCAGGAGATGCTGCTACGCCACTGCCAATCTACGTATACGAAAATTGTGTTCATCGACCTTAAAACAAAAGTGATTTTTCACATGCATGATACCCGTATCATTTTATGGTGTCCATCTACATACTGTATGTACACATCCATTTTATCTATAGCGACCACGATGTCTAATGATGAAATGGTATCACACTGTATACTAGTATTAGGTTTCAGAGTCGATGGATGTGTTTTTCGTGGACCGCCTCTCTATAAGTGCGCACCGCTGCGTGTGCAGCCGTACGTACGTATGTGCACGTAGATATGTGTGTTCATACGAGAAAAGTACAAGGAAATATCGCTCAAACAATCATGTGCCTTCTCGGAATGCCGAATGTTAGTCTATATAAACCTAGTCACTGCTTGACCACTAGCCTTTACTTGACCACTAGTCATTACTCAACCACTAGCCATTACTTGACCACTAGCCGTTACTTGACCACTAGCGATTAATGGACCACTAGCCTTTACTGGACCACTAGCCTTTACTTGACCACTAGCCTTTACTTGACCACTAGCGATTACTTGACCATTAGCCTTTACCTGACCACTAGCCATTACTGGACCACTAGCCATTACTTGACCACTGTGACGGCTCGACATTCTGCTCAATTGCACGTATGTCTAAGCCTCAGCTCAGCGCCACCGTCCACCAGAACGCAGCTGCTGTGCACTTTGTGGGCAGCACTTCTGAGCACCAAATTCCCTGTTAGTGTTTCTTGGGCCCTGTTCATATTTGTTGCAGGCTTTTAATTTATGTTTGTGTAACTTGTGTCATGGTCTGCTGGTCGCCGCCAAGAATTACAACATAACTGGATGCATCTATGTATATAGCGCGGTTAGAAGGTATACACATACAGAAAGTTTACAAAATATCTGCTCACTTTTTGCGATACGGTAATTCTGAAACAAAAAGACTTACACTTACTAATCTCATGCGGAAGAGTAGTGAAACTACTCACCTAGCCGTGGGTAGGTAGCCCTTGCTGGGAAATTTAGCGCATACATGGGTGTTTTGTTTCAGAGTTATCGAATTACAACGTATCCAATTCTACCCCCCCTGTGTCTGATGCCTGTTGGAGCATTGCTCGTCATCCCTACCAGAGAGCTCCAAACGGGCCCACGTGGGTGTCTCCGTGGGGTCCCGTGGGGTCCCGTGGGGTCCGGTGGGGTCCCGTGGGGTCCCGTGGGGTCCCGTGAGGTCCCGCGGAGTGCGGGATCGACCCCATATGGGACCCATATCTTGTTGATTTGGGATGCTGGGGTAAGGCGTTTACACCTCCTTTCGTATTGTCGTGTTCAGTGCCGGTGTGAGGTGTGAATGTGTCTTTCTGTATTACCGTCATCAACACAGGCAGATGTGTGAATACCTGTAGACGCAATGTCGTGTTTGACACAGGCTCGTGTATGGAACACACACACATGACACAGGACACAGGGCATCGCAATGCCATACACACACGTGTCACTCCTCACAACATGGGAACTGTCACATGAGAACTGACACACGATAACACGGTGCGCGTACGAGGACCGCTAAGACACGTGCCCACACTTTCAGGGCTCACCAACAGGCTCTGGTTTTCACATTGCATAAAAGAAAAATGTTCCGTCCTGGCTTATGAGTTCGGTCCAGATCGTAAACTCCCGTCTGTCATTACAGAGAGCGAATCTCATGGCTAGCAAATCTATATGGGGTCAATATTACTGTGCAGGATGACGTGAATGTATGGCTCACGAGCATGATGAATGACGTGAATGTATGGCGTACGAGTTTGATGAATGACGTGAACGTATGGCGTACGAGTTTGATGAATGACTTGAATGTATGACGCCTGAGTATGATGAATGACGTGAATGTATGTCACCCAAGTATGATGAATGACGTGAATGTATGGCGTACGAGTTTGATGAATGACGTGAATGTATGGCGCCCGAGTATGATGAATGACGTGAATGTATGGCGTACGAGGATGATGAATGACGTGAATGTATGGCGCACGAGTATGATGAATGACGTGAATGTATGGCGTACGAGTATGATGAATGACGTGAATGTATGGCGCACGAGTATGATGAATGAAGTGAATGCACGGCGCGTGACCGCAGATCTGACAGCGCCTCAGGTCACTAGGCTTGCTGTGATCAACAAGTTTGAAGAGCTAGTAATTGTCTCAAATTAAGGATCGCCTTGAGATGGTCGTAGTGTTAAGGTAAATTTAAGAGTAGATTTAAGGTAGTTTTCAATGAGGAGGTAGATTTAATCAGAAAATGCTCACCTCAAGCTAATTTAAGATGCATGATTTCATTACGCACCCTGCAGGTGCTCAGATGCAAGTGGACAGAGAGCACATGGCTTTAATTAATCTGTCAACGACCCATTTGTTTTGCAACTAGGCTGTA
Organism: Orchestia grillus; assembly: GCA_014899125.1. NCBI lineage: Eukaryota > Metazoa > Arthropoda > Malacostraca > Amphipoda > Talitridae > Orchestia > Orchestia grillus. The sequence goes on from VOMN01018186.1 coordinate 4,637, forward strand.
TTCAGCATTGTCCGAGAAACTGGCTCCAGCCTTATGTATGTATGCAATTAGGCCGCATTTAGCATTGCACGACAAACCAGCAGCTTCCTCGTGGAATGGGGCCGTAAGGTCGTGTTGGTCGACAGAGGGTTCAAGCAAAACAAGGATCGAAGTTAGAGTAGAGCAGCAGAAAATGCTGAAACTCCACGGAGATTGGACGGTAGATTTAACTACCAGCTCACCGGAACAAGGTCCAGGTTCGAGACACTGTACAGTTATTTGTGTACAGTTTGAAGTGTTATTTCTAGGGTGACGCGTTATTTCTAGTGTGATTTCTAGGGTAACGCGCTATTTCTAGTGCGATTTCTAGGGTGACGTGTTATTTCTGAGTAGGTTGATTTGTAGGGTGAAGTATTATCTCTACTGTGATTTCTAAGGTAACATGTAGTTCTTTGGATAATATGTTATTACTAGGAATATGTGGAGCATGTGCCTTACACAACATCGTCATGTAGAGCATGTAGTTGAGACAACATAGCGTGACATGAAGTATGTGCTTCAGACAACATGGCAAAAACAAACTTTAAAAAATGTAGTCACTTCTAAATCTGTGTTTCCAGTTACGCTCACCTCTGTCAGTCTGCACGGGCACAGCGCGCAGTGTACACGCCATTATTCAACCACAAAGTGGACTTAGTATATCTCTATCTAGTCACAAATCGCGCTCGGCAATGGGGCCAGCCGCGAGTAACCACCCCCACATGCGCGGTGGTCTCAAGCCCGAGTCTGCGTAGCGGCGGCTCGTAAATGTCCAGTTTGGAGCTGGCATCATTGGTGCAGCCTCTGCGCCGCCGGGACCCAGCCATGCGGGCCCGCACCGGGAACTCCTGCTCTGGCCACGCGAGCCTGGCGGGGCTGCCCTGCGCCGTCCAGTTTTAAATTTAAAGATGACGGCGGCCGGGTTTATTTTGCGTGCCGTGAATTTGCACCGTCTTGCGCTCGAACGCTCGGCCTAATCTTGGATTGCTGCCGCGATCTGCCCCGTCGCGAGCATTGATGCCAGGTGCAACTTTTTATTAAGTCGTGCTGATGAAACAATCGCTGCTACCTACATACACATAAGTGTGTGTGTGTGTATGTGTGTGTCCATCTATTTGCATTTGTTCGTGCGTATGTGAGTATAAGTGTTTTTGTGGAGCTGAAACTTGTTATTTGTGGTTCAATTTTGACGAAGATGAGCACAGTTCCGGACAAACAAGAAAAACTACATACAACCCAATGCGACATTGTTTGTGCTCCTGACATTGAGGCGCAATTCCCCAGCTCCTGCCATGACGAAACTGTCGACAGGACCCGTCATCGCCGTGAGACTTTGCTTCTGTACTGCTCGCGCATTGTATTCTTTGCTCCTATTGTGTACATGGATGCTAGACAGGCCAATTTCCTCCTATTGTGTACATGGATGCGAGACAGGCCAATTTCCTCCTATTGTGTACATGGATGCTAGACAGGTCAATTTCCTCCTATTGTGTACATGGATGCTAAAGACAGGCCAATTTCCTCCTATTATGTACGTGGCTGCCAAACACAGGCCAATTTCCTCCTATTATGTACATGGATGCTAAAGACAGGCCAATTTGAAAATTCATTGGCCTACTACAAAAAACAGTAAAGTTCAAACATTAATAGTATGAATTTTGTTTCATTTTCTTTAGTTCCAAAGAAATAGGAAATTAATGTTTTGGCTCAGGCTCGGGACAAGAGGAAAGTTTACACTCAGGTTTTCTCGGTGAAAGTTTCCGGGTGCTTTTGTGTCGGTGCCCTCATGTGCTTAATTTCTGTATCCGTTGCAGTGCGGAGAATATCTTCAATTTCTGTACAAGCTGCAGTGCTCACAATATCTTGACCCTATATCAATCCAAACTGCAGAGCTCAGAATATCTTGACCCTGTATCTGCCCAAACTGCATTAAATGATGTTCTCAAACATCATCACGCAAAGCTAAACAAAAAGAGGGCAGAGTTAGGAGTTAGCGTTGTACTACAGGGAAGAGGAAGAAGCCTCTGCTAACTGGAAATAGATACGGAAATGGAACTGAAATAAAAAATACGAATAAAAAGCTTCATCTATTCTTCCCACTCTGTTTGCCCCGCCTGCACTCCAGCGTGCGGGGAGCAGCAACGGCGAGTAGGTCACTGGAATCCGTTCGTTATTTCGAGGTCAGATCATGACGTTTTGGGGCAAATTATGGACCTGGGTAATAAGTTAGGCACTTAAAAATGAACAAGAAAAAGTGCCGCCACCTGAGGCAGACTGTCCAGTTTTTATTGTGAAATGGGCTTCTGTGGTGCCCAGTTTAGTAAGCTGTCCTGCGCGGTGTGTGAGCGTGCGAGCTGGACCAGACCGTTTACGAGGCTGTGTAATAATTACAAAACTTTCATGATAGCTTCCATTATTTTTTAATTGTTTGAGAGGTATCACGACGCTTTGCAAGGTTTTATGATAATGAACACGATTTTACGGTACTTTATCAGGCTGTATAATAACTAAAAAGGGTTTATCACAATTTGTAAGGCTGTTTAATATATAAAAAGGTCCCACAACAATATACAAGACATTGCGGTAATTTACAAGGTTCTGCAGGCTTTATACTATGCTTCGCTGGGTTGTACAGGGATTTTCAAAAATTTCATATCCTCTATCAAATTTGGGATCTCATCCCTTCGCTGTAGAGGCACCAGACAGCGGCCGACGCGGTGTGCTGCCGTCGTTAGCCAAAGCTCTGCTGCAACTTGTTACGCGTGGAGTGTTAATAACTACACGTGGAGTGTTAATGGCAACGTGTGGAGTGTCAACTACACGTGGAATGTCAATGGTTACACGTAGAAAGTCAATGATAACACGTAGAAAGTCAATGGCAACACGTGGAATCTTAATGGCTACACCTGGAGTGTCAATAACTCCACGCAGAGCGAATGCATCCGACTGCACCTGTAATGACTGCACCGGCACGCGGGACGGCACAGAGCGCGCCTCAACACCGGACTCGATGGCACTGAATGTAACTCGGAGGGGCACTGAAGACGTATGGGTGCGGCAAATTGATCAGACACATCGGTTGGTTTCAGGAAAGAAAAATACAATAAACAATCAATTAAAGTTATTTTTATTGTACTCTATGTGCGTATAATAAAATACTGTTTCACCTTGTTCCGGATTCAAAATAGTGTGTTCGTTTTTTGTTTCATTTGGGTTTTGTCAAACCGACAAACGTGTCTGGCATCCCGCTACACCCTGAACTTGGTGCCACGTTCAACATCTGAGGTCGCAGGGACCGTTTGTGGAGGGCAACACTGGATAACATTAGGTGTTTTGCTCTTGGTAATCGAGATTTATTTCCTATTCCTAACTCCTTTTCCAAAATAATAAGCAAATGCAAGTCATTCCTATGAAACCCGGGAACGAGACTCGATTGAAATTTTCTTGCAAATTTTGTCGTGAAAAGTGTCACCGTCATTGAATCGTTATTTGAGTACTTACTACGAAGCACACAATTTGTTTTGTCATCGCAATGGTTTGCTTATAACGAACAACATTACCGTATTAATTCGCAAGTTAATTATGTTAATTATGTAACATCGGATACGATGATGAACCAATACCTCGCGATCAGTCATAGCTACGTAGTGTTTGGGAACGCTCTCTGCAACAGTGCATTCACGTCTCAGTCGTTTATATGTTCATCAACGATGTATTTATATTGAATGACGAATATAGAAACGTTGGATGGTTTTTGCGACAAGCGTCCCCTGTTTATTTGGATGGAGCGTCTTAGAAGTGCGCAGTAAGACCAAAGTCGCCATTCCTATAAAGAAGCGAGTGAAGTCTTCGAAGCCATGACGTCATGCAAAAATATGAAAAGCTCTCAAGTTCTTCAAGTACAAACTGGTTTGTACGGGTTTAATTAAATTAGGCTTGCATTCTTGCAATATGTTTTCCGGTCGCTGATTGGTTGCTGAGCGGATGACGTCACATAATATTCACCTTCTTTTACATACAATGCATCAGAATTCAGGAATCAGGAGGCAACCGCTGCAGTTGCTCAGCAGACGTCAAGGTGTGAGGTGTACACGTGTCTTCAGAAAATCGTAAGTTGAAAGTAACTGGTACATCAACCTTAATTTAATGTTACGCTGATATGTAAGACCAATAGATTCTCAATGCCGTATTAACGTTGCTCTTTACTCGTACTTGCTTGGGAATATTTGCAACAGGCTTAAAATAAAGAATATTCATGGAGGTATTGAAATGAGAAGTTATTGTTCAGGTGAGATTCAAAACTTGCCCGTGCCCCTTGCGAAAGATTACGGCAGTAACTGTGGCTCGGAAGTGACTGTGGTAAATAGAAGCGTTGTGAACACAAATGTAGCAAGTGGAACTGCAGTTCTGTTCCCTCAGAGGGTGACGTGGCTGGCATTCCCGTTTATCAAGATAATTTACCCCGTTCTTTTTATATTCGTGTTTTGAAACTCCGTGCTATGAAATATTATGCGATACATGAGTCCGTGCTTACATGCATATCTATCTAACGTATGAGTTTTACAGGAGGGCCTAAGGCCGGTCATGTGTGATTTTGAGCAGGAACCAAAAGCAGCAGAATTAGAGGGTGTTCATGGAGTAACTTAACAGTTTTAAAATTTAATTACGAGAGCGTATGATAAGGTATTTTCATCTAACTTGCCTCCTGTACACAGAAGAACTGACAAAATTTGGTAACAACCGCTGATCAGAATGGAACAAGTAAAACTAATACATTTAATTAATCAGATGCCTTTGTCATCAAACTTTGAAACTGCAAGGAGACTTTAAGATCACCCAGTAGAAATTAGCGATTACTTATTTGCCAATGACGTCATTACGTTTCATTGGCATGAGGGCTAATAGTCGGTGTGCATGAGGTCCTCTGAGTGGAGATTTCAATGGAATTCCGCACAGCGAAACGTACAAATCCGTGTTTAACCTGAAGGTTTTTTTCTCGATGGCAGCTTGGTAACGCTGAGCGCGCGTGCCGCTCTGTATAAATGATCCCGGCTTAATCCATCAGAGTCCGAAGGGTTAACTGTTGTTGATCATATGTTCCCTTTGATTTGCTGTTCCTGTTGAATATCTGTTCCCTTTGAGTAACCGCACCCGTTGAGTTACCGCTCCCGTTGAGTTACCGCTCCCGTTGAGTAACCGCTCCCGCTGAGTAACCGCTCCCGCTGAGTAACCGCTTCCGCTGAGTAACCGCTCCCGTTGAGTAATTGTTCCTGATTACCAGAACGGTGCCGCCAAACAGCCGCGTTTCTTCCCCCTGCCTCATTTGTCCTCACGTCAAATCGTCCTAAATACTCGCACATTTCTGTGTAATGAACGTAGCTCTGTGTAATGAACTTAGCTCCTTTGTTTGCTCGCCACGGCGACGGATGCCACACACACCTGTCACAATAGACCCCACTCTGTTAATAATAGACCTCACTCAGCCTGCTTTCGTCAGCGCATCTGTGTTGTCTCTGCTGAGAAACGGGGCTTCCTCTCTTGCCTGGCCCTCGAAATGCCATGCAGGGTCACCCTGCAGTCGCACGGAAATGTGACTTTTCCGTCTCTTCAGCCCCTTCCCCGGCAGCTTTCCCGCTGAAAACGGGGTTTTATTCGACGACTTCGTGCACTCGAGATCTAGGAGTACACTCGGGAACGATCGGTTTGCGCTGGGAGAGGTCAAGGAAGAGCGGTTAAACCCGGGTCAGATTTTGTCTTAAAAAAGGCATTTGGCGCATTTAATTGCCCAGAGTTGGAAAATTCGAGCTGGGTAAAACGTGTTCGGTCGTGCTCACCGGAGAAGGGATTAGCGTAACTTATTTTAACGGACTTAAATTGTCCTTCCAACGTACGGTGACGCTTGGAGTGCATCTTGCAGCTGACTCGTTCCTGACTTTTTCTCAAGCCAAGGTTCGTTTCAACGCGCAAACCCCAAACAAAACGAACAAAAAAAAGACAATGTTTACTGCAAGGATACGCAAATTGAGAGCATGGCGGCTCCATTTGGAGGCCAGTGCCGGGGTGCGGCGTGACGTGCACAGGCGGATGTGCGAGCCCAGTTCTGCTCTAATAATTTGCTGTGAAATACCAATTCTGTAACATCGAAATCGTTATTGGAAAATACGCCATATTTCATGGTAAACTCTTAGGTACACGATCACGTGCTGCTTGCAGCGTTGCGTGAGAGGGACGTTAGTTTGGTGTTGATTGCTCATTGTTCCGCTCGAAACGAGAAAGAATACGCGCGGAAGTGCATGAAATACGAGAAAATATTCACCTTTCGCAATATTTTATGATCATTAAAAAAAAATAAGTTTGTCTCTCAAAGGTGAGCAGCCGCGACCGCTGACGGCCGCTCGTGTGCAGCGGCGCGGCATCGTATCATCTGTCGGCCGTTAGTGTGCTAGTAAGCGTGCTAGTTAGCGTGCTAGTAAGCGTGCTAGTAAGCGTACTAGTAAGCGTGCTAGTAAGCGTGCTAGTTAGCGTGCTAGTAAGCGTATGCGTGCTAGTAAGCGTATGCGTGCTAGTAAGCGTGCCAGTAAGCGTGCTAGTAAGCGTGCTAGTAAGCGTACTAGTTAGTGTGCTAGTTAGCGTGCTAGTAAGCGTGCTTGTTGAGGTGCTATTAGCGTGCTGGTTGACGTGCTAGTAAGCGTGCTGGTCAGCCGTTGCGAGCGATAACTGCTTGTGCGATTCATAGCAAGGGATTAACATGAAGCGATGACAGTTCGAGACGTCACAGTCAGAGCGAGGAATTTATGGACTAACTAGTGGACGCGCCCCGTCAGAAATGGCGGGGACAAATGATGTTAAATTCTTTAGGTGCCCTCAAATTTAGGGTAACTATGACATGAAATAATGTTATTTTCAGTATCACTGATACGGCCTGTCTTATCTGGCTGTCTCGCTGATTAGTTAGAAATTCTCGCCGGGAATTTTCCTCTATCTAAATCCTAAAGAGCGTGACAATGAGACGGACCAGCCAAGCAAGCGAGCAACAATGGGCTATACAGAGTGTTCCAAAAAAATGTACCCCTCTTTTTGAAAGCTTATATCTCCTATGAATATGCATGTATTT
>VOMN01018187.1:0-11281 GCA_014899125.1 Orchestia grillus
AAAATAAACATTGGAAATGAGAAATAAGGCATAAAATTAGAAAGCAAAGTGGGCACGAAAGATAGAAACTCAAATGCCTAGCTAAAGCTGAGGTAACTTGACGATTTCCTCCCGGGAATGCTGGTCCCAATTGCATAAAATTGACTGAACAACCTATTTTCTATGGCCCTTGAGGGGTTAATAATTAATAGAAACATATGTACAAGGTGGCGCAAAAGTCACTTCACCATTTGAGCATTTATTACACGGTAGCTAATAGAGCTATATAAATAGGTTATATATGAAACGAAAGAGCAAATCTTGGTTTCATTATTCAAATGTTTTCTATTATAATTTCAACACGAGTGTATGCTACGTACAGTATTTTCCAGGATTTTCTCAATATCAAATTATTCTGTTGATTTACTCCATAATGTTTTTTAATGCATGGAGAGTATTAGACATATTGATGTAAGCCTTTTCTTTAAGGTATCCCCATAGGAAAAAAATCTGCAGGAGGTAAATCAGGAAACCGTGGTAGCCATAGAACATCACCAAAACGTGGAATTAAACGACCAAGAAAGGCAGTTCCTAGTCTTACCATGATTTCTCTTGCTCTTTGAGGTGTCCCCCATCTTGTTGGAACCAAAAATTCTGCATGTCCTAATTTTCCACTTGTGACAATGAATGCTCAGAAATATTTGGCTGTAGCAGTCGCCTCCCTATATCCCGTTCTACCATCAACATCGTCGAAAAAGTACGGACCAATGATTTTTGCACTCATTATACCACACCAGACGGTAACCTTCTGTGAATGAAGTGGTTGCTCAAGGATCATTCTAGGGTTTTTGTTTCATCAGAATCGGCAGTTTTGTTGATGAACATGACCGCTCACTTGAAAAATGGTTCTATCAGACATGATTAGGTTACAGTAACAGAACCTTTATTAATTCCAGCACGTTTCACGGTTAAGTTTTCACTGCCTTAAAAGTACTGGCGTGGTGAGGGATGTAAGGAATGTGAGGCTTAAACTTCCTTTCCTAGGGAAAGTACTCTCTGGTTATGTGAAAGGCCTTCTTGAGCCGAGATTCGAACCCAGGNGGCAGCGAGGCCATGACTTACGTTACCAGTACGCCATGGAGGCCGCACGTCATTTCTAACAGATTACTGTTGCAGTAATTTTGTCCACCCTTGGATTATGAGACATTGAAAAAACAATATATTTGAATTTTGACTTGGCACAAAATAATAATTTTTACCATTCTGTTCAAATTAGATTTAAAGAAAAAAATATTCCTGATGTAATTTCTACAAAGCCTTTTCCGCTCGTATGTGGTCCTAGGCAAACGCGCGCAACTTGTTCCGATCAGCTGTGTTCTGTGTATTGAGACCACAGAGACTATTCTATATAGTCTCTGTGATTGAGACGGAGGTGAAGTAATCGGCGTTCAACAGTGCATAAGTCTTATGTTCAATGGATTAATATTGGTATATTTTATCAATTACCCAAAATAGATTTTGACTTTCACCTCAATTTATTTTATTTTAGCCTTCCGTGTGTGGCCAAATTTGGTTAAGGAATTAATTAAATTTTAACCAATTAGTTGTATAATGATTATATAATTTAGCTTTTTCATTCAACCCATACGTGATACAAATTGAAGTTATGACTGGCCATAATGGAGACACAAGTTCTGTTGCTGACTCCGAAGACCTGGTAAGTTATTTATTTGTTATTATTAGTATAAGTAATTTTGCTAGTATCTCAAATCTGTAAAATTTGATAAGCTGTAATTGGTGGAAATTATTTTGAAAATTATTCAATCACTATTTTAAGTAATATTTACTTGACTACAGCAAACTGCTAATGTCATTGGATGTTAATTTTTTGCTAAATTGCTAATCATATTTTTCTATGGTTTTAAAGCATGCTAGAATTTATATTGAAAGATATTTAAACCAATCCTATGTTAATGCAGTACAAAGCTGCAAACTGCACAAAAATTTGGGCGACGCGGTTGTGTGCTCTGACTACCAGAATTATTGCATTATGGTTTATCAAATAACATAACAAACTTATTCTAACCTAATGTAACCTTAACAATAATTAACATAACTTTAATGGAACCCTGAAGTAATTAAGAGGATGCATTGAAGTGGCAACAAGTTGTACAGTATAAAATTCTTTTTCTTGACTTCCCTGTCATAAACGTTTTGAAAATCACTTTCCAAAAATGTTAGTTTAGAAAAATTTCTATTCAATAATATGAAAATAAAGGTTATACAATGAATAGAATATTGTGCAGTTGGCCATGATGAAGTAAATATTAACTGAGGAATTAATATTTATTTAAATGTATGTATGAAAATTGTGATCTTAATAAAAGTATTTATAAAATCATAATTATCTTGAACTTAAATATTTTATAATATTTTTTGATATAATTTGCTGGGTTTTACATTCTGATTTAAGTTAAGCAGATTAAAGTGTATCATCAGTTGGAATGACTAGAGATATCTAGGATAATTTGGGATAAGCAACCTACAATACAATACATACTGAGAACTGTATTGCCCAAAGTACATGGAAATTCCCAACTGTGAATTTTGGTTCATAAATTTTAACATTTGTATCATATATTTTACGTAGCAAAAATTTATAGTGATTCATTGAAATGCCAAGATAAAATCTTAGAAAGACTATTTTTCTAATTTAACAGTTGATTGTATTAAAATTGGAAGAAAAACGTAAAAGATAGGTTTTGGGTATTTTATGTATATAAGAGTTAGCTGCAAAATGCTACTATTAGAAATTATTTCCTTCTATAAGAAAAGAATGGCAGCTGTTTTTGGAAGCTGAGGTTATGCATAACATCTAGAAAGGGTAACAAGGGAGACAATAAAACTCATCTAATTTTTTTTGTCCATAATGTGAGCCAATTTGTCTATTAAACAACCAGAAATGTTCATTTTTGTTCAAGGTTAGTAGTAACTACAGGTAGTTGCATCAAACAATCCTTGCCTTTTGGTCAGGAATGAACAAGTGGTGGTTGAATTTTACCATGAGTTGTTTCATTTGTAAATTTTCAGTGCTAAGCTCTACAAAAGCGAGATAATTTAAATTTTTTGTCAATAGTATGTATTTTGTCCGTGTATACAAGCATATTAATTTTCTGCATTTTTGTCAGTTTTTGATTGAGATATTTTGCCTGGTATGAATAGAGATGTTGCATTTTAATCAAAATGTCACTGCATTTGAATTGCATTCTCAACTAGAGTACTTTCTTTTTGAGCTACAATCAACATACTGACTGCATCTGATGCACTTTTACATAACAAAAACTCGATTTTAATACCAATTCATTCTCAAATATTGGCAATTTTTTAATTAATTGAAGAGGTTGAAAAATTCATTCATCAATTTTGTGATCAAGTTTTAACAATTCTATATTACTTACCGAGTCAAAACAAAATTTCCATTTGAAAAATAGTTTTAAAGGATGTCTTTATAACTTGTTTTACAAGTGTCCCAAGTTGCCTGAAATGCTGGGGCATTTGGGATTTTTAGAGTAGCCACTATTTAAATACTAATAAATAGCAATCATTAATTAGAGAAACTATTACAAGCTACAATTTTTCTATGTACCGTTTGATAGGCCTTACAAAAATCTACAAAATAACTAGACATATGAAAAAAATTTGGGTTTTAAAAAGTTATCAACCAAAGACTTACAAAATTGTCCCAAGTATCTCCTTGTTATGGTGTTTGAGATTACATAAGATCAGGTTAGCTTAACTGTGGTCAGCTTAGTTTAGTTTGCCTCGGGTTAGGTCATTTTATATATAATTATAAATACAATCATGGCTGATTACAGTTGCTATAAATTTAGTGTCTCAAAATAAATTTTATGTTAAGTTTCATTTAGATTTGTAAATAATATATTAAAGAGGACAAGAAAGTTGCAAACAATGCTATGTTTGGGATCCTAATGTAAAAGCTTCTTAGTTCTTTTAATAATGTATTTATGAGGCTTAAACAAGCCTGTAATACTGTTGTATGATTTGATATTCATGCCTTCAAATGAAAAAATTATGCATCAAAATTGGTCAGTGCTAGGTTTAGTTGAGAAAGGAAAAGCTAAACCTTGTTGGAAGTAAACAATATTGTATTGTAGTATTACATTACTGGACAGTATGGCAGTCACTAATCTGACATTATTTGAATATTAAAATTTGTACTTGATCTTGTTAAAATTATGCTAAATTACTTACTAACTCTTGATGAAACCATGTCCATTTGTTTATGAAAAATATTTTTGATGAAATGTTCTGTGATGGGTGAGTTTCATATTGTATAGAAAACATTTAATGTGCTAAAAATTGTTTGATGTTGGCCTACTTGCCCACTTCTGAAAAACCCTGCATAATTCTGATGATAATCAATTTTGTGGAACTATGAGAGCTCCCTTTGAAGAACTTGCTATAGAATAGCTCTACTAAGAAAAATACAATTTTGGCTTGTAGAATTTGAAAAAAAGTTTTAAATGCACTTTCAAAACAATCTTCACCATATTAGCTTTTTTATGTAGAGGAAAAGTGTTATACATAGTGACATGCAAAATATACATTTTTAGTTTTCTTGAACATGATTAGGTTAAAATGATTCAATGCGTACAAGAAGGTAAAAACCTGTATTATGAATTAATAAAAGTTAACTCTGGAAGTGAACTATATATATTTTCCTTCAAATTAAGTTTGTAAGATGTTATTATTGTAATTAGCTCAGATAATAATCATGCTTTAAGCTTTAATTAAAAATTATAATTTTTGAATATAAATTCAAAATTGAAGTTTTTAAACTATAAATCCTTTTGCAAATTTTTGTTTTCCTACACTACCTAATAGTTTGGTTATTCAAAATACTTAAAACTATGTCCTCTATTAGATGGGTAAATTTGCAGATAATTATGTATCAGGACAGCCCTGATGACACACCATCATCAGAAAGCATCCAAAAGACTGAGCAGATGGTTCATTACATCCTATTGCTGTGGGGGCTATATTAGTGCCTCAGTAGGGGAATTAATGCCTGTCACAATTTTTTGAGGAAAGCAGTCTAAATATTTTTCTAATCTGATAAAGTCAAATATAAAAGTATAAAAGTATTGGATATTTATTGAATGTGAAATCTATGAAATGAATTACAAGGTCTCGGGCACAATCTTCACAAAGCTTATATATAACACTTTATTCCTGCGTAAATTTTTTTTTTTGGAATTGTTACCATCATTTTGATTACTAAAAAACTCATAATACTGTACATGTAACCAGTAAATGCTTGCAAGATTGTGTTTATGTATGTATAATGCAGATTTGGATTATTTACTTATAATAACCTAGGGGTTTTACCTATAGTTTTATGCAAAATATATTGTATGATTAGTTGAAAAACTTTATGGTGTAGTATTTTCATGAAAATAATAACTAGCTTGTTCTAGCCTTCCGACTGATTGGCAAACCTCTACCTAAGCCTGTCCCCTTATGGTCTATGTAGAGGTTCAATAAATCTTGGATTATATTTTTTAATTTATGTTGCTGATGATTTTGCTTTTCTTTTGAGAAAATTAATTTTTTTAAATGTGATGTTCTGTTTCCAGGTAGGAATTTTAATGAAAATGTGTTTTTTTTTCATCTGTGACAATTTTAATTATGGCAGGTATTTGCTTCATCAGTAGGATCTGAAATTTTCAGTCCATTTTTTCTGTCCCTCTATGTTTTCAACATCATATTTTTGATAATTTGTACTACTTGTGCCATCTCACCAGGAGGACAGCTGGAGTGTGGGCAGTGGCAGCAATGCAGACAACACGTCTCGTTCGAGCACCCCAACCATGTCAGCACCAGCCGGCCCTCACAAGCGGGGCAAGGCTAAGCGTGGTCGCAAGAAAGCTCCTCAGCTCCTCCCACCCAAAACACTCTACAAGTTTGGGTTAGCAAAACTTACTGATTTTTGGATAAGTACAGAGATAACTTTTACTAGAGTATATCAAATCTTAGAAGTTCAAAGTTTATTTCATTTTTTAAAAATGTGAAGAGTTTCTTTTTTCTAAAGCTTGATGTTCAAATCTGTCTAAAAATTACTATGAGTTTTAGATTAGTTGAAGCAGCTATCATCTTGCAGTGTTTGGTACTCCAGTGCAATGCAATATTGGTACAACTCTCATACCTTGTACATGTATTGATTTTTGTTCATCCAGCTTCATTTCTGCTTCAAATTTCATAGCTCCAAATATTTAGTAGTTTATGTGTATTGAAGTAGATGCAAAGTTAATATTGACAATATGAAAGGGTTTACTTGCACTACACTATTAGTGTCTCAGATGTCTATGATTTGAAAGCTGAACTTTTCTTAAGCATCGTGTTGCTCTGTCACTTAGCATGGGGATTTCAGAAGAAAAGGTTGAGGTCTCATACTTCAATGATGCTTTTAGGTTATTGTGTGTACATACTAAGTTCATTCAAAATTTCACAAACCTCAGTAGTAGTACATTTTATTAGTGGTTATTGTTTAAATATTTATTTATGAAGTACACTACTGTATATATTTAATATTGACTGCTGATAGATGTGTACTAAATATATGTGAACCATTTCATTCTGATAGCCACACGCACATGATATTTGTTTACCAATTATATTGTATATCCATTTCAGATAACTTTTTCTGAGAAAGAACTAACTTTGCATAATGTCATTTATATTGAAATCTGCAAAATTAATATGAGAAACTGACAATCTTAAGCATTTTATTATAATTTCTGCAAAAAGTCTTTGTACATATGTTATTTAATTTTTCATGAGTATGAGTAGTAGTAGTGAAAGCAGCGCTTCAGCAACTCCAGACTATCTCGCGCCGAAAGAGTAGGGACCATTTAGTATGGACTTAGGAGAACGGGGAATCTATGCACAGGGTGTGTTCCCACACAAGATCCCCTGCGCATAGAAACAGCAAGTTAAAAAGAAGGAGGAAGAAAAGCCAAATAAGAAACAGCGAAGAAGGAATGAAAACGGAAAGAAGCAAAGTGGGCACGAAAGATAGAAGTCCCGAAGGCCTATCTAAAGCTGAGGTAGCCTAGCGGTGCTCCCCTGGGGGTGCTAGTCCCCATAGCATAGGATAGACAAACCTAACTAACCTACCTCTATTGCCTATGGCCTATCCTATGCCCCCTGAGGGGTAATTTTTCATGAAGGGTGATAGTAAAAGTATACTAGATTGACCAGCTATTCACTGAAGACAAAAGGGAAGAAGCTAAGTTGATTATTATTACTACCCTTGATTTCATAGAGCATTTTTCCGTAGAAAATTTTTATTTTTGGCATCTATTTTAGTTAACAATACCACTTTTCTGCTTGTTCTCTGACTGCTCTGTGAGATGTGCTGGCTAAACTAATCCTCAAGATAAGAAAGGACAGTTAGGTGTCTTTCTTTTCTAAAATTTGTTCACCTGTGTCTTAAGTGAGGCAAGCCCATTTTGTTAGATGGGGATTGTAACTGCGGAAGTAATTTTAATTAGTACCAAAAGAAATAATTTTATAGTTGTATTTATTGAAGGTGTAATTATTGAGTGCATGTATGTAATGCTTTAAATTTGTGAACAGGTGCTACTTGAAGGAGGACCACGGGCAGCCGCTGTTTGGTGTGGCATTCAACCAGCACCTAGGGGCCGACCAGCCCGCCGTGTTTGCCACGGCAGGCAGCAACAGAGTGTCTGTCTACCAGTGTGAAAAGCAAGGAGCAATTCGCCTGCTACAGTGTTACGCTGACCCTGATGTGAGTGCGTGTAATAACTTATCTCTTGTAACAACCAGACTGGCACAGGGGGTTACATGCCTCTTGTAATTTAAAGAAGCAAGCATTATGGTTATATAACCTACTTCATTGAGGGATTAATTATTCACAAATGTATGCAAAGCTGCTAAGTCTTACAAAGCATAAGGAAGTTATAATTTTCTAGCTGCTTGCCATTACTTTACATGGCTTGTTGTTGGATTGCTTGCTCAAATTTTCGAACTGTCTTCTACTTACTTGAAAATCACTTTGGATGACTCACTTGTAATGTGAGGTGAAATTGAAACAATAGTTACTTTTGATCTATTCGTGACTCTCTCTTATAACTGGTACTTGCTAATTAGCAATATGAGTAAATTGTGCACGTTTAATGGGATGCTAAAAATGAGTGATTCAGTTTCTTATTCTTTCACACGAGGGAAATTTTTTAGAAGTTGACATTACTTTTGATGTGCTATATTGTAACAATAATTTTTCAACAGCTACTTTGTTAATAGTAGTATAGCAAATGATTCATATTTCTTGTAATAAAGCTTCTTCTAATAGTTCAGCACTGCCTTTCATAGGTAGTGAAGAATTTTTCTGTATTTTAGCTCGATTAATGATTTTCTGGAGAAAGTGTTCTCTCTGGTTAATTTCAATCCAGAAACTAGGATGAACATGAGTAATTCTCTTTGCTTTTTATTGCTGGAAAATTTTCTCTAGAATAAGAACCTGACTGTTGAGGTACCTGTTGTACCTTGGACCTTACGTACTTCAGACCTAATTTTGGTTTTGGCCTTCTTTGCTGGTTGTTCAGGAAGCTATTATTGGTATGTCAGAACTAGCATTTATTTCCGAACTATCAGTAATAGTTTTCTGAAGAGCCTACAGAGAGGGTTAGCATCAACACACGGTCAAGGCATTTAGGGTCCAAGGTACGACAGGTCCCCTAAGCTGCTCCCTGTGAATGCCCCCATTTTATTGCCACGTTTGGGTGACAGCCTGAAGAAAACTTCTACAGCGTGGCATGGAGTTACGACACTGAGACAGGCCATCCCCTGCTAGCGGCGGGGGGAGCACGGGGCGTCGTGCGACTCTTCTCCATAGCGACCATGACCTGCACCAAACACTTTACTGGTAACTGCTACTTAACCGTAATCGTCCCACATTGTTTTTGAAATATTTGCTCCTCAGATTTCAAAATTATAAAAGGACTTACCACGCGTGTTACCATATATTCTGGGAATTATGAATACATTCCATTGGATAATGTTTGAGTTATGGCGTGTGACCACGTGGTCACACTGTGAGGAATTGAGTACGAATTTTGCAAGAATCATTGACTACAGGTCACCCTGGTGGAATTAATGGTAAACCTGCTGGCAGGCAGTTGCTTCATCTGGGATTTCACTCGAGGCTCACTGCCTGGCTCTACGAATGAGACATGAAATTTTGCCTTAGAAAAGTACATGAAAATAAAATGCATTGAAACAATGTAAACATTAATTTCGACGTACGATTAAGAATTGGTTTGATTCGAGTGATGCGTGTGAACGAACTTTCTGATGACTATTCTATCGTTTGGCGAGTTTCTTACAAGCGAAGGGTGTTCGTGAGTCGAGGTTCGTGCATAGTATTCTTTGATTATTGGGGAATTTTTAATTTAGAAAATTTTAAAGAAATTCGAATTGTGCTCGAAGGGTTTTTGAAGGTGTGCAGAATTTTGAAGTCTAATGAGTAATCAAGCAATGTTTTTGATAAATTTTTGAAAAATCATATGTAAGTAAACGAGTCTTCAGAAGTTGTAGGTTGAATAGAAATTGTGATAGCTGTGACATTTGCTTTTATAAATCTTTACATAATTTGAATAAGGCGCTGCTAATATCTGGATCTGCCTTACTTCTTAATCTCCTTTCATGACTTCCAAGACCATGCTGATGATGAATTGTTGTGTTCATGAGTAAAAATCCGTGCGGGGCACTCATTTCTGAGTAGCAACTGTACATCTGCTCTAATTCCTCGCTCATGCAAAGGTTTCCTGTGTGTGCTGGTGAGGAAGTGTTTGACACATGTGGTGTGTGGGCAGGCCACGGCAACGCCATTAACGAGGTCAAGTTCCACCCCAGCAACCCCGACTTGCTGCTCTCCGTGAGCAAGGACCACGCCATGCGCGTCTGGAACGTCCGCACTGACATCCTGGTGGCTCTGCTCGGCGGCGTCGAGGCCCACAGAGATGAAGTGCTCAGCGCTGTCAGTTTCCTTTGTTTTCTCGTGTGTAGTGTATTTCTACAGTAATTTTCCTTTATTTTCTTTTATTTATTTTTATTCGTAGCTGTTGTCCTTACTGTTTCTGTTGTGTTTTTGTTTTTACGTTGCCATAAGCCTCTGTTTTTTTCATGAAACTTATCATCTGAACACAATGCGGAACCGAACAACAACATCAGTATTCTTACGTTGAGAATAAAATCGAGCGTCTGTCAATTTAGAAACACCGATATGAGACTAACTGTAACAGGGTATGTCAAGTGGCGTCGGTGGTAGCATCAGCATGTCATATTTCATGTTCGCCTCGCGCCAACTCCGGCTTCAGATCGAGGATCTGCCACAATTCCGGCGCCGTCTCTTGCCTCCTTGGCGACGATCCCCTGTCGAGAAACTCGAGTGTCCAGTGTTTCTTCTAATGGAACAGTGGTTCGTTGATGTGAAATGATGTGGCTGTGCTAATACACCATTTACGGGAACTCGTAACTCACATTGAAGTAATAATTGGGCTGGACCATTATGTCAATTACAAAGCTGGTGTGCGGTTCTCGATTCTTAATCCAATCAATCCAATCCTCAGCCCATCGCCCCCCGCCAGGGGTTAGGCTCCCACTCCCGGGTCCCACACCCGAGCCCCGGGCGATTATTTGTCATTATTGCGGTGGTTAACCTCTTCATTTTCCACACGAAAACTGATGAATGACATAGGAGGAATTCTGTGCTTCTAACTAAAGTAAACATTTTTTATTAACTTCTTAAAAAATGTTTACCTAAGACAGAAGTCCTAAAAGCCCATCTATATCCGAAGTAACCTAACAGTGTCCCCTTTGAGCCCGCAGTCCCTATGACGAACGATAGACAAACCCAAGTAACCCTAATCCTATTGCACATAGCCTATCATATGCCCCCTGAGGGGACCCATCATTAATTGTCCGCGGTCAAATACCTTATGTGTCCTTTCTTTCCCAGATGCGCAAGTCAGATTGTGATTTTACAAAACAAAAACGTACGCTACACTAAACTCATCCAGGACAAAAACACTCCTCACTCTTAATTGGCCTCCATTGACGAGTAACACTTCCCCACGCAATTCACTGGACTGGCACGACGTGCTGCGACCGGCAGCGCGACCCTGTACAACCCTAAGAACACTTTTTTTTATTAATTTCTTGCCCCTCAGGGGGCATAGGATAGGCCATAGGCAATAGA
>VOMN01018192.1:0-10244 GCA_014899125.1 Orchestia grillus
TCCTGTATTGTGAATACCGACTTAACTGCATAGGATATACTTCTGGATACAGTTGATTTTGAAAATTTTTATTTGACTCAACGGGTCACGAGGGGTCTAGTATTAGTTAATTGCACGTAAAGTTGGCATTATTTGACCAATTGCACGTAAAGTTGACATCTACGTATATTAACACTTTGCCTCTGGAGTGGGTCATATATGGTACACACGATCATCTATTCTAACCTAATGTAACCAAAGCACTATCATGTATAAATAAAAATTTCCAAGTTTTTGTCAAATTTGTATTCATCAATCGAATAAGCTAACTCTGATTAGAAAGAAAATTTATAGAGGAACCAAATTTTTGGAACCAAAATCCTTCATTTTTAAATTCACAGTAAAAATATTTGTCGGCATGTAATTTTACCTGTGTCGAGAATCGTAGTCAAAGTGTTAACCGATTGCACGCGAACTTAACATCAATAATTAATCGATTGCACCCAAACTGGACATCAACATTGATCAATTGTACGCAAGGTTGACATTAATTAGGACAAGTACATGTAAATAAGAATATTCCTTGCGGACCCCGCGGCCGGCGAGAGCTGCCTGGGCGCTCGGGGACTGACCTCAGGACCTTGTAGCAGCGGTGGCCCGCGCGGGGGAAGTTGGAGTTGTTCACGGAAGCGAATTGAGAGAACCGATTTCCCCCACAAAACGAGTCTCGACCACTGCGTTATTTCCTAAGCTTCTCTACTGGTTTCAGAGCGATAACAATGTAGTGGAAGCCAACACTTTCGTATACTCTACTTAAACACAATTGTATTTGAGTATTTCTATGATTTATTTACAGCTTCCATATTTCCAGCAGCTTTGATAGCTTGAACTACCAAAGGAGGTATCATTCGTCTGAAGAAGTCAAATTTTTCATTTCCTTTAGGCTTGTTTCGTGTTTTTAATGTGGTCGACTTAATTCAGAGCAGTATTGTCTGGCTAGTTCAAGGAAATATAGTCCAGGTAGTTGAGAGCAGTATTGTCTGGCTAGTTCAAGGCAATGTAGTCCAGGTAGTTGAGAGCAGTATTGTCTGGCTGGTTCAAGGTAGTGTAGTCCAGGTAGTTGAGAGCAGTATTGTCTGGCTAGTTCAAGGTAATGTAGTCCAGGTAGTTGAGAGCAGTATTGTCTGGCTAGTTTAAGGTAATGTAGCCCAGCTACTTCAGAGCACTCATACTCACCACTTTTTCAGGTTCCCGCCGCCCCTCCCACCGGCCTCAAGACTGCTCAGGTCACAAAACAGCTCCAAGTGAAGTTTACGTCATGATTCCATCACACATTTCTCGTTCGTAATTTTCCATGAGAGACTATTTGTAGAAACAGAAAACCACTCGACTGAATAGGTAATAAAATTGGGCCTGTGTTCTTGTGCATCAATGTTTGTCTTACATTTGAGTTCACTGATGAGGAGGCCCCAGCGCTCGGTGTAGGGGACGCGGCCGCATGGCGCACCGCACGATGGCCATGGCCGCCGCTGTGGCCTGCTGCCTCCTGGCGCTCCCCCACCTCGGGGAGGCAAACCTCAACCTCTACCTCACCAGAGACGAAGTCAAAAGTCTGCTCGGTGAGTATCGTATAACAGTAAGTGAATTGCCGAGCAAATTTACGACTTAAGTGACAATTTTTCAAGCCGTAAGCTGTTGGCAAACGGTATTGAGAAACTATATTCCCCGTCCGCTTGAAGAAGTTTACCCGTTCGGAAAGTGAATGTGTACCATAACATTTGATATGCAGTTCTGATCAAATGTTTGGGACCACTTGAAAAATAGCCAAAAATTACTTTTTGCAGGTTTGATCATAAACAAGTTTCCACTAGAGCTGCAGCACACAACGAGATCAACTGAGCATGAGATAAAACATTTTATGATTATGCAACCTGTTCAAAACAAAGCGTAAACTGAAGCAAGCTGTTTCACAACTGATCAAAAGTTTAATATCACATACAGTTAAATTGCAAAATATATGCAGAAATGTGGATATATTACCATTTCTTGTCAGGTAGTTACACTCTCATGACATTCTGAGGACAAAAGCAGAAAAACCTTCCCTTTTGAGAGTGGTCGGGCTGCTGAAGTGTAAGTGGTCGGGTTACTGAAGTGCAAGTGGTCGGGTTGCTGAAGTGTAAGTGGTCGGGTTGCTGAAGTGTAAGTGGTCGGGTTGCTGAAGTGTAAGTGGTTGGGTTGCTGAAGTATAGGTGGTCGGGTTGCAGAAGTGTAAGTGGTCGGGTTGCTGAAGTGTAAGTGGTCAGGTTACTGAAGCGCATGAGCAGCATTTGCGCCGGTGTGGGGCATCAATCGGTCGCTTGCTATGTCCAGACGTTACAGAGAAATCCCTCGCGACTGAGGGCCTTCGTCTGGGTAGTAACGACTGGACTTTCCAACGAGACAATGCAACAGTGCACAATGCTCGCAGAACAGGCTACTTCTTCCAGGAGAATAACCCTCTTTTGGACAATCCTGCGTGTTCTCCCGATTTAAATCCAATTACGAAACTATAAGGATAGAGGGTAAGGAAAGTTTGCAAAAATAGCTACCAGTTCCAGACAGCCCATACCCTTCGTGCAGCCGTCTTCACAACTCGGGCAAATGTCCCCACTCACCTCCAGGAAACGCTTGCACCAAGCATGCCTTAGCGAGTTGCATCGCGATCAACAGTAGCAGTGGAACTCCTGATTGTTGAGTTCTCGTTCAGAGCGTTGATTTCTATTTTGAAGACTCGTGATTTTTTTGGAGGTGTGGTCTTAAGCTTTTGATCGACCGTGAAACAGCCTCTTTCAGTTCAAGCTTTGTTTTCAATCAATTCCACTCCAGAAGATCTTTTTATCGTTCTTTCAATTTTCTCGTACACTGAAGTTCAATTTGTCAAGATTCAGCTGCTGAAAATATAATTTCTGGCAATTTTTTAAGAGATCTAAAGCTTTTGATCTGGACGTGTGTATAAAGAAATAAATCACAGCAGTTATCAACGGAAAGCTGGGAAGAAATCCTCCCAATGTTGAAGCTAGAGTTACATTATCCATTGTTTATAGTTACCTTTTATAAGAGTTACTGAAAAGTATGTTGGAATAAGTCAGTTATTAAAACTAGATGGGCTTGGTGACGCACGGAACCAGGTTGTATCTGCCACGGTTTTAACAGACATGAGTCGCAGATACGACCTCGTAAATAGGAAAACTATGATTTAAAAAGTCTTATTTACCGTTTGTGCCCTGTAAAAATATATACATATGCAAACATCTGTGGTAGCTAATAAAAATTCGTACCAATTTAATGTATCTGTATATACATATGTAGAAACTTTATTCATCGATATATATCTCTATCAACTGCGATTATACTTTTTCGTTAGAACAATTTTTATTTCTTGTCAGAGACATGAAAAGTAACTAAAACTACTCCAAATGAGAGCAATGAGAAAGTACACCTTTGTGGTAGAATGACATAGCCGCTGGAGGCATGATCATCGTTTATCTAACGTAGCTTACAGCAGCGTCGCCAACCAACAAATATCACTGAATCATTTGTACTTAGTTTCTGTTTCATATATAAAAAATCTAAGAAAATTTCGACATGATCATAACGAACAAGCATATTCCTTTGTGTTGCACGAGTCAGCAGCAGCGTGCGGTAATTTCAACGCCTGACGAGACTGCAGCGTTGCTGGCTTCCTTCGACTGCCGAGGCTCTCGTTGAAAACAGTGCGGAAGAGGAAGTGGATCCATCATCTCATTTCTGTTGCATTTTTTGGTAGAGGGGCATGAGGAACAAGCACAACTGTCAGGAGCGCTGCTGAGTGAACGTTGACGCCCTGCTCTGCGTGAATGTGGCGAGCGAGCATTCAGTCTGAACGATTTAGGACGCACATCAAACTTATGTCAAAGTCCCATGAGCATTGTTTCTTATGTACACAATATCTGTAATACATTTTGCGCTACAACCTCCTGTATTTGATAGAAATTCAGAGCTTCCGAACGATTTCAATGATCAGCAACGATTTTGCAGGAATACCATTTCAAAAACTACATTTTTGGGAACGGAGAAGTTAGAATAAATCCTGAAATAAAGATTTCTTACCTAAGTGTTGTGCAAAAGATGACACCTTGAGCTGCTGGGCTAAGTGGCAGGCCGAGTGAGGGAGTGGCCAGGCGCCGTCCATCTGAAAGCTTCGGAAACCCATAGTCGGAGCAGNGTTGTGCCTTTTCCTTAAGGAAAAATTTCATTTAATTATGCTATAATTCCCTTTTGTGCTCTGTTTCCATCCTAAGCCTATTTAATATACTCGTCACAGAATAGAATGTTCTCTTAACTACATTGTTCCCTCATTTTCCAAAGTAAGTCGGTAAAGAAATAAATTTGAGTGAGATTTTTTGTACTATACGTAGAGGGATAAAATGAAAAATTTAGAGAATGAAAACATTTAAACATTATCACATTTTTATAGCTATCTAGAACCACATTCCATCTCTCATCTTCAGAAGTCATGTTCGTAACATTATTCAAATGTTGATTTCCGAACGGTGAAAATGACATTGCGGGAGCTGCCTGCTTTGCAAAAGAAAAATGGGATTACTGGATAAAACACTTACTCTAGGAAATGTAACGAGCATAAGACGACCGGCCCGAGCATAAGACGGCCGGCCCGAGCATAAGACGGACGGCCCAAGCATAAGACGGCCGGCCCGAGCATAAGACGGACGGCCCGAGCATAAGACGGACGGCCCGAGCATTCGCTCATCATTAGGAATAAGAATGGCAAGCCATCTGTAAAAATATCCAAAAAAAGGGACGTGGGAAAAAACATGTTACCGAAAAAATTGTAACCAACGGGGATTACTGCCTATTGACTATAGACAGCGGATGTAAGCTGAGATTTTGTTCAAAACAAGTTTTTTAAATGTTCTACGATACCTAAATTTTGAAATTTAAAAAACATCGTATTTCCACCCGAAAAAATTGAAAGTTAATAGTCAGTTCAACTGGGGTACTGTGCCTTCCAGAGTGTTCTCTCATGGCCAAATGTAATGGAAAGTCTAAACACTATTCGTACGTTCTTGAATATAGCCCATCTCTAAACAAAAACAGAACCCAGAGTGGACACATTTACTAAAGTGGCTTTATAATCAATCTTTGAAAAAGTGGTAGCTGCATGACGCTAAAATTTTAGTCTTCATTTCCTTTGTCGTGGACCAAAGTATGAGAAAGGAGCAGACTTGCTGCTGCTGTGTTGCATCCAGCGTTCGATATTGCCGTATTGCACTTGCTGCTGCCGTGTTGCATCCAGCGTTCGATATTGCCGTGTTGCACTTGCTGCTGCTGTGTTGCATCTAGCGTTCGATATTGCCGTGTTTCTCTTGCTGCTGCCGTGCAACTTGCTGCTGCCGTGTTGCATCTAGGGTTCGATGTTGCCGTGTTGCACTTGCTGCTACTGTATTGCATCTAGCATTCGATATAGCCGTGTTGCACTTGCTGCTGTCGTGATGCATCTAGCGTTCGATATTTTCGTCACCTGCCAAGCCTTGTGTGATTAATTTGTTTTTCTTCAAAAACTTGTTCTTAATAATGGATTTTCTACTGTACATTTTGAACCTGGAATCAATACATTTTTAAAAGAAAAATTGAACACAGGTAAAATTACATGCCGACATATATCTCTACTGTGAATTTAAAGATGAATGATTTTGGTTTCACAAATTTGGTCACTTTATTAATTTTCTTTCTAATCAGAACTAGCTCATTCGATTAATGAACACAAATTTGAAGAAAACTCGAAAATTTGTATTTACACATGATAGTGTTTTAGTTACATTCGGTTAGGTTAGATGATCGCGCGTACCATATATGACTCACGCCGGAGTCAATGTGTTAAGTTAAATTCGTCATTTGAAATGTACTCACTATGTTTTACCTCTACATCAACCACAAACATTTTAACTGTAGTTCCCTGAGTTCTGCCAGTATTTACTTCATCATTTCATACGTAGACACGCCTTAAAATGCGACTCAAGGTGAGCTAACGGCATGACGACCTTGGCAGGATAATTTGGAATAGTCATGTAGTTCGAATTAAGATACCCTATTTTCTCTCAATTGTTTACCTCATACCGTGGATGTCTCTAGAACATCGTTGAGGAGAGGCGTGTGTCGTTTAGGGAACAGAACAATACATGAAGTTTAAAATTCATGAGTCTGCTACATGCATGTCTAGCTGTGTATTTACTCCTATATTGTGAAGTTAAGTGAGGAAGTAATTTAAATTTGATTTAATTTCAGACTAGACTTATCAGAACTTATCAGAATTACATTTCTGAGATCCATGTTTCAGTTATGAAAATTCACCAATTCAAGATTTAATGTTCGTGATGAAAGCTTGGCAACCGGCAGTGACGCCCCACGCTCTCGGACGCCTCAACGGCCGCACGCAGTTCTGGGCAGCCGGGAGGGGGGCTGGCTGGCAGGAGCTACGCTGATGCCTGCATGCTTGTACGTTGACCTGCATTTGCTAACTTGAGGTCAAATACTAACTGATGTTAATCATCTGTATTCATTTCTTGCCTTGAGACTATCGCTAAAACGAAAATATCTCTACGCTATATTTAATTCTAGCATCGGTATAATTTTTATAAAATTGCTCTAGCAAAATCCTGTGCTAAAAAGGTAATACTAAAATTTATTGTTTAAACGAGTGGACGCTCCTCGCCAAAAAAAGAAGGGGGACACATGATGTTAATTTCATAGAGTTGACCTCTTATTCACGGTAAATCTGGCGTAAAATATAGCCTTTAGCAGTATCATTGATACGGACTGCCTTATCGGACAGTCTCGCTGATTGGTTAGAAATACGGACCTGGCAATTTTCTCCTGTCTAAATCCTTAAGAGCGTGATAGAGAGGCGGACGGATAGACTGACCAACCAAGTAAGCTACACGAAGCTATTATTATACAGTAGGAGACTAAGAGCTTAGGCTCTAATTACATCTTGTATGATGAGAATCTCTGGTAAGCAGAGATGGCAAATCCAGGAAATTGTGGTCATCGTCAAAATAAAATAGACGCAATGCCATGAACGTCACAAGTTTGTGCGAGCATCAGAAAATATTTGAGGACTTGGTAAATTTTGTCTTGAATGATTTCCTACCCTAATTTCAGAAAATCATGATGATGAATTAAAATTTTGTTGAATACTAAGTTTTCACATCTTAACCTGCCACTTTTTTCCTTGTAGATTTCTAATTTGATACTTCATGACAAAAGGAGCAAAATATCTTGGCTGTAGAGCTATTGAAAAGCTCACCCAACTTGAATTCGATGTTTGGTCTATGAAATGCAATGTTCTCCTAACTCACGAGACCTGCAAAGTTGAGGCATTTTGTCTGAAAATTGCAGTGCCGTAGCAGGGATACAGTGGAGGCACCGGTGCTAGACTCGCCTCAAAACAAGCCAATAAAATGACGGGAATTGTGACTCCGAGGCCCCATTGCTTTCACTGGTTCTTTGAGCGCCGCCCGCAGAATACAAACTCAGTTTTTGGAGCACATTTGGTGCTCGGCAGTGGGAAGCATCTTGGACCTCGTCCTATCTACAGCTCCAAGGATTCCTTGTTTTGATCTCTAACTCTCATGATCCTCTGTTTTTCAACGTTAGTTATAACGGTTGTTAGATCTGTTCTATGAAGAAGGCTGCATTCCTCACCGTGCAGTCATGCGAAAACCGTCATTTTTTTCATAGATGCAAATCCAATTTCTAATTTTGGCTGAATTTATCTTGTTCATTAATTCATCTTCCAATTTGTTTAAGCTTTCACTAATTTCCAATCAAATACTCAAATACTCATACTTTAAGTAAAAGCAGTACAGTACGGCTTCATCAAACTGCCTCAGCAGATTGTACAGGGTGACACAAAAAAAGAGGGAGGATGTATCACAACTCGGTTCTAAATACAAAATGTACGTATGTATGATACCAAATAAATTTTGAAGATATTTGGTATACCAAATCTTCAAAATTTATTTGGTATCATACATACGTACATTTTGTATTTAGAACCGGGTTGTGATACATCCTCCTTCGTTTTTTGTGTCACCCTGTACCTTGTGTAAACATTATAGCGCAACCTCATAAATGTAGCCATGTGTTTTGATACGGTCAGTTGTGAAGTTGTTGAAAGCGTTTTCAAGTTGCGATACATAAAGTAGATTTTAATACGCTGTCTTAAGTTCTAATAGTACAGGTTGTCCCAGAAGTAACTGACCCTTGCGTTCATGAGTAAATAGGATACCAAATTGTAAGGCGTCCTATTAAAATGTGGTATCCAAATGAAAAGGGTCAGTTACTTCTGCGCCTAACAATTTGGTATCCTATTTACTCATGAACGCAATGGTCAGTTACTTATGGGACACCCTGTACAATCATAGAGACTAGAGAAACATAGAATTAGCTTAGGATAAAATAATAATAATTTGAAAGAGTTATTATTGCAGTCCTGTAACTTTGGCTGATAAACTGCAGTAAGCTCCTTTTGTGCTACATCAAATACAGTACCCGAAGTAAACGTGCTGCAGTTCATGTACAACGGCTTCAACACAGAAATTACACAGATCATTGATAGATTTGAGGCAAAATAATGTAGAATTGTATAATTTAGCCTCGTTGCATTCGTGATCTGTGTCCGCACATTTGATGCTGACCGTCGACTTGGACTCCTCACAGGCCGTTCAGGGGTGCCAACCCCGTAGTCCGTCCAGTGGTCCCAACCCCGTAGTCCGTCCAGTGGTCCAAGCCCCGTAGTGCGTCCAGGGGTCCCAACCCCGTAGTCCGTCCAGAGGTCCCAACCCCGTAGTCCGTCCTGTGGTCCCAACCCGACGGTCCATTCAGAGGTCCCAACTTTCGAAAAAGCAATACTGAGATGCCCATCAGAACTGTGCCACAGAAGCGAATGCGATCGCACTCTCGACAAGTGTGCCGAGGCTGCTAACCCAGTCCCAAAAAAGTGCCAGGGCGAAGTGAAGCAGCTGGAACTCGGCCAGGAGCTCGTCTCGACTCTAGGAGCCAGACGGGCCTGGCGAGCCGCGCCAATGAGGGGGCGCAATATACAACACGCGATGCCATATTACGTCCGATGTGTTGCTTGGATTCCTTTCTCCACGCTCAACGTCTTCGTTTCCCAGGCCCTGAGAGGACGCTTATTTTAAAGTCGTGCTTGATTCTGGCGGCGCGAGTCCCAGCCCCCGCGCTGCAGTGTGTCGGTGAAGGATGCGGCCTGCGAGAGTGAAACGTTGCTTCGTTATGTATGAACAGGAACGAATAAACTGTAGAAAATTTACTTTTTGTATGATATCTAATATCTATTCAGTGAAGTCAAATCTATTTAATATAGTAATTGTAAAATGATGCATGAAACACAGTGACATTTTGTAATGAGTTGTTCGGGTTACAAGGAATATTTCTGTGTAGAGTTTGCTTCAAAGTTGAACATATATTAAAATATGAACATATATGAAACCGCAAACAAGAGCTTCTTTCTTGAGCAGATATTACAATGCGAGCAAAATATGCTAAATTTCTCAAAGTCAAACATAATTCTCTCTGGTTATTCAGCCTATCTCTTCATTCATCGCTGTGAATATGTGAACAGGCCCATGTGAATTATAAAAATTTCCCAAAAATGGAGGTATTTGTCTCCAAAAAACTTAGCTCGCGGGCCTCAGTAGAGAATTATGCAGATTCCTCCCACCTACACTACTTTCAGTCCTTGTTTTCCTAATTAGACAGGAAATGATCCTGGAGCTTACGGAGGGTCGCGGCTGGTCGCCCTGGGGCCTGCGCTAGCGCTGCGGCACACAGGCTCACCAGATGTGCGAGTCTGCTCTGCCTGACAACTGTGTCTTCTCCCTGCGTAGTCTTTCTTCTTCGTTAAATTATTCATACTAAGTCTTGTAAAAAGATACATGCAATAAACTTCTTCGGAAGTGTCACTCAGGTGTTAAACATGAGACGCGGCAGCATGTTGAGCAATTTCACGAAACATTTTCTTCTTGTTATGTTGGAGAGCTCGAACTTTGAAGAGAAGTGGGCAGAAATGAGCATTGTAGTACAGCTACGCCCAAATTTATTGGCAACACCCTTAAAAATATTTAATTTGCGAATTAATACAATTTCGAAGCATTCATTGCAATTTTCTGTATTTATTTTCAGTTAAATTGATCAAATAATAT
>VOMN01018199.1:0-12542 GCA_014899125.1 Orchestia grillus
ACCAATGGTGCAAACTTCGTCCGCATTGCATCACAAACAAATAAGTTTCCCCCAAAAAAGTACGGTCCCCTTCATTTACCGTGTCTCGCTGCAAATCGGAAAAATTATCTTCAAGATTTATTTCGTTTTTAATTTTATCGTGAGTCCAATGTTCTCCAGTTAAAGTCTGGCTCCAGTTCAACTATGGAGCTTACAAACCCTAGTCTTGCATCTTTTCTCACTTCTTTAGCTGCCGAGAAACATCTTTTCCATGACTTACAATGATCTTATCTTGTTGACCGTGTGCATGCTCCAGCAACTTACATGACAACCTTAATTTAGAACTTTTAGGTCGACCATCAATGATGTAAATGTATTTGTAAGGCCGACGAGCTGGAAGAGCAATTTTTAGTGGAACTACAAAAGACTGATTGCCATAAAATGCAACATCCATAGAGGCATGTACTGAAATTTCCTCATGAATAATGTAGTTGATGGTACCATTGGTGGACAGAAAATATCTAACAACTCAGCCTTTAAGATTATCCCTGCTAACTATTGAATTTTTCATATTCAGAGCTGTAATTCAATCTTTTCAAAAGTGTAATCCCAAAATGATATCATACATTAAATCTGCATCTTTCATTACACAAAACTGACGGTTCTTATGTTCAATATCTAGAACCTCGCCTTCGACAGTCGTTGTTCCAACGAATGAAATACAATGATGACTCAAACCATACAGCGTAGTCTTTTCATCATCATTAAGATTTTTACCATATTCAATGAGAACACGTTGCCTCATCAAATTAAAGCATGAGCCACTATCCAATAGAGCAGTAAAAACTTCTCCATTCAGGACTATAGGTACTTGGATCAACTCATCAAGCTTCAGATTTATTAGATCGACATTCGCGCTGCTTGCAGTGACAATTTCGTTTTCAGGAGTCTCATTTCCGTCTGGGTTGTTTTCCTGAATCCTTAGACAAGTGCATTGATCTTCTCCAACAGGTTCTTCATTTTGGATATTCTCTCTGTCTGGTAAGCTCTCATCCAAGTGCAGCTTCTTCCATGTTTTTTCTCTTCTTTTTGAAAAAAAATCCTTTCTTGCCTTCGTTAGTTTTTCTGCCACGTAGTTCACAAACCGGTTCATAAACATACTCTCCTTACATCTCGTCGTGAAGAACGGCATATCTATTATAATAGATAATTACGTTGACGATTCGCAAATTATAGGGCTTCTGAGAACTGACATCTGACAGGCCTCCATTTTGGTCAGATTTCTTCAGTTTACTGACATTCGTCGACAGCGAAAATTATCTGAATCTTTTTTAGATCCTTTTGCTGACCTGCAGAGTAACTAGAGTTCTGGAACATAGGTTGAGTACTACTATTGAAGTCTTGTTTGTTATTCCTCGTTTGACCTCTATCACAGCTAGCGGACCGTTGAGTGTTTAAATTGATATCTTCTCCTCATCGCTGACAATCATAATTGCGACCCCACGGATGATGTTCTACTCTTGGATGGTTGATTCGGCGAGGACACTCGAAAAAGAAATGTCCAGCTAACCCACATGACCAGCAGGCTCCCAGTCTGGTCCGAAAATTTGCCTGGACGTGGTCTATCCTGCCACACGAGTCGCATCATACATTTCTAATGGTTAAATTAATTGAGGGCTCGGTATAAGTTTACTGACTCTCCGTCTTTTGTGACACTGATGGTTCATATTACCCATTTACTTCTTCAAGGATATTGTTCCTCTCGTTATGGGAAAACGATGTTTCTCCCTGGTTCGGTCTGTGAGCAGTCTTCTGCTCTGCCCTGACACTAACGACTACCTCCAGCGGTTCGTCTTCCAGATTCTCTTTTCCCTGTCACAGAGGTTTGCAAATAGTTCCAAACTAGACCAGGTATTCTTTTTCTCTGACATCCTATACATCAAAATTTGAGTTTCGATCAACTCTCTAAGTTACTTTGGATGGACCGATACAAATTTTTCTTGTAAAGTTTTGCTCGTATTGACAACCTTCTTTAGAAAGGCAATCCTGAAAGTTTGCTCTAACCGAGTGGCTAAAAGATAGATGGTTTCCGCTTTAATGTATATTTCTTCCGTGAATTTCATTTTGTTCTTCTTTTTCTTTGCAAGCTTCTGATTTCAAACTATTTGATCAACTAGTCTTTTATGCTTTTGTAAGCATCATCTACCGACCGTACTGCTCTAAATGCCTTGATTGTTTCTTCATCAAATTTTGATTCAAATTCTCTAATCCAAAATTTTTCCGACTCTCTTCAAGTTCTGGCTAATACTCTTCAAATGATGTTGAGTATACTCTTAACTCATGCCAAAGTCTTCATTGTACCACTCAAATTGTGGTACCCTACTTGCATTCAGTTGGCCATAGCATTAATCATGTGGCTGAATTCGTCAGAAGTTTTCCTCATTAATTTAGATTTCACTTTTTTAGGGATTTTCTTTCTGTCATCCTTCGCATTGTCAGTAACCATCAGTGACCCAGACACAGAAGAAGACAGAGTCTCATCAGAAGTACTAACTTGGGAAGACTGATCAGGTCATACAAATGCCAGGTTTCGGGTATAGGATAGTTTTCTGGTCAACTTTATACTCTTTGGACCACCGTATCTAGATTCTGCAGATAAAAAGGCAGACTTAAAACTATATTATAAATTAAATACACACCTTATAAGCTATACTGGAGAACGCCTAACATGTACTTTTGTAGAAAGTAACAATTATTCATATGCAGCGCTGTCGCTCTGGCCACATAACAATTATCTTTTAACTCGCCAGTAATGGTTTGGTAATAGAATGTTAGTAGATCATTTGAGAGGTAGAACTGACATTGTATTTTCAAGGCACGTTGTAAATGCAACAACGATAAGAAAAAGAAGACAATGATCTTCAAAATGAGCAATTGAACTGCCACTAAGATACCCACGACAATTTTAAAAGGGCATCAGTCAACTGTACGAGGTTCATCATAATACAGTAACAATAATTCACACATAAGGCTGTCATAGTGGTGTATTATTCAACACAGAGTAATGAAAAATACGTCAAGAAAGTACTGTCTCATTAATAGACTTCTAATTGAATTCAATTAACAAGACTAGTTTACCACAGATTTTACATACAATATTTTGTATAACGCCAGTTATGGTATGGCAGGTTGTGCTGAGGCTGTTTGTACCAAAACAATTTTTCTATGATGACTGCCAATATTTGAGAGGTGATGTGACCGCTTGAAAAACATGAAATATTTTGTATAACACTAGTTAAGGTATGCCAGGTTATGCAGATGTTGTACACACCCAAGCATTACATTAGGATGCTGCAGTAATTGTCCACAGATCAGACTATTACTGTTAGCGAGAGCTTTTATTTTCATACAAAACACTGCAACGTTTAGGGGCATCAGCCAACTGTATAAAATTGTAAGTTGTCTTTAAAGTATTCGAATAATTAGCCCATAATATAAAAATAACACTTAGCTGACGTTTTCATCTTTGGTGCACACAGGACAAGTTTAACACATTGCCTCCAGAGTGGGTCATATATGGTACACGCGATCATCTAACCTAACGTAACCAAAGNGTAATTTTACCTGTGTGGAGAATCGTAGTCAAAGTGTTAAGGGGGCATCAGACAACTGTATAAGGTTAGCCGTTAGCTATAAAAGCTCTAAATAGTTATCATGCAATACCGGAGTAGCTCTTAGCGAGGGTTTCTACGTTCAACACACACACAACGTTAAGAGAGTATCAGCTAACTGTATAAAGTTAGGTCACAACAGGCTTACAAATTATCTATAGTGTGTGTTTACATCTCTGAGAATAATGCACTTTGAGTAGAAAACGCAACAAATAAGTCAGGTAAAGCAAAATCGGAGATGCTTTACGACGTACAGAGAAATAAGCATGAAAACATTCAAGATAAAATAAAGAATCTCATAGGGCTGACTTATTAACAGCATTCTATTTCAATTCAGGAAGACAGGATTAGTTAGCCCCAGACTTGACATTCAGGATACATTTACGTCACATGATACATTTGATTCACACAGGAGTTCATATCTTACCACACCCCACAGTTACCCAGCCTAAAACTCACCTTCGTAATTTCTTTTTCGCACTTCACCTGACCGATGTTTCCTTGAGTGATTTTACACCTAGTGATCGAACGCTCTGGATTTTGCCCCTCGGTTGACGTGAACTAGGCTAAGGAATGAGAATGGTAAAATGTGCGGCAGATTGAATTATATGATAGGTAAAGTTGGTTAGGATGATATTACTGATTCGTGGTGCATGGGTGACAATGATAAGGCTGTCACTCGAAGGAGAACGCAAACATAAGGGAGAGTCACGAGTCAAATGCAGACGATCAATTTTAACTGGACATCCAGCCTTTGAAATAGCACCATTAGCAATATCCTCGACCTTAGAAACTTTCTCATTAACATCCTACAAAACGTCATTCACCTTTTCCCCCAATCTACCGAAGTCAATACGAGTTTTTGGGGATAACTTTCTCCGACTTGAATTTATATTCACTATGAATTTTACCATAAGCTGAATGCTGTCCCTGATGACATTTTCCTCCTTCTTTTCTGATATCTGGACACCTGCAGGGTAAAAATTTGACATATTGACAACCAAATTTCAACGAACTCAGGATCACACAAAATGGACTTCAAGACAACACAAAATTAAAAAAATGGAGTAAAGAAATAATTGCAACCTAGGTTCGACAATCATCGATCAAATGGACAAGCAGCAACTTCACTTTAGAACCAAAAAAAAACATGGCGCCAATTCATAAAGTGCTAGCCGGTAACCTCTTGTCACCTATCCGCAGTAACCCCAGATTATACAGGAATTTT
This sequence comes from Orchestia grillus, assembly GCA_014899125.1. NCBI lineage: Eukaryota > Metazoa > Arthropoda > Malacostraca > Amphipoda > Talitridae > Orchestia > Orchestia grillus. The sequence continues at coordinate 4,879 of VOMN01018199.1, forward strand.
CCTTATTTACCGCCCCACACTATATAAAAACAACTTGATCAGAACACTACGCATTACCCCACTGTAAATCAAGTGTAAGGTTATGGGTATTGCCCCTGCAATCCAATATTAAGCTAGAATCGAACGCTTACTCTGTTCGCAAGTATGGAACTCCGAGACAAAAATTCGAACGGTTTTTTCCCAAATATTATTTTTCTTCAGCTGAATATTTTTCACCTTTAACCCAATTTAGTTTCATTTCTTGATACCGCGTTAGAGACTAAATGTATCGTGAGACAAATAGCTATTGTTCCTTATGGAATTTGACATGTATGATGGTTAGATGGGAACTGTTATTCGGGTAATAAACACTCATGCGCTTGCTTTCCTCATTTTCCTAACAACAACTGAAACTCTTTGACTGGAACTTTCAATTGTCTTTCGATCTGAACTTTCAATCGTCTTTCATCTCGTCATGACCAAGGATACGAATGATTTTCACTCAAGTAATTTTCGTGAACAAATAATTCTCTTTCATTTCCGTGCCTGTTTCAACAAATGGTATTGCAGCTATTGAGTAGGGAGGTGTCTTGAAGCCCACTGTAAATAGAAGAAGAAAAAAGACTTTATTATTGATTCATAGATGGAGAAATACATGAAATAAGCATTTACAAATAATACAAAATTGAATCAACTTTGTGTACGAAATAATGTATCATAATAATTGTATAATTATAGCAATATGGCAATCAGTAATGCTTGCTTTCATATATAGAATAGCGAGGTCTTAGATTCCTTGAACATACACGAGAGAAATTTGAAACAATAGTCCTTGACGATAGAATGATAGACGATAAACGATATAATGAAAGATAGACCTTTCAAAACTTCAATATTTTAAATTTTGGGAAAATTATAAGAGTTTGAATATTAAGCCATTAACACTTTCAAAGACTATCATACGTGGGAAGTTATTTCAATCATTTAATTACAGTATATTATTTGGCTGTAGGTTCCCTTTGGTGTGCCGGTTCCCACATTTCGAGGAGTGATGTTACAGGAGGCAGTGACAATTTTTGCATCTAAGTACCACTATTAGTCCCACAATTCCTGAATTGCATTCAAGCTGTTTGGAAAAAACTGAAAAAATTAGTGCCACAGAACACGTGACACATGACACAAGGGTAACTTCCTCTCTCCGGGGAAATGACCCGGTGCGAGGTCTAATTGAGTCTCATTCTATAGAAAGGACGAGACCTGCACCGCTAGACTACATGCGTCACCTCCAGTCCTGATATAAGACTCTGAAATGTTTCTATTTCAATCCTTTGAGTAGAAATTTTGAAGTAGTTGGCCTATAGAGTGTACTCCTGTCGTTGTGCATTAGCTGCCTAGGATTAGTTAGGATTTTATCTTGCTCAAATTACACACAGAGAGCAGAAGTGCGACTTCCTTTTCTATTCCATTTAGTGGCTCTCCTCCGAGTAGAGTGTTAATTGCTGATTAAATGTCAGAACTATAACACTTGTGCAGAGGATATGTTCCTTGATGGATATCATTGTCTTCTTGATGGATAGAGTTCTGCTGAGTAAATTAAATGACATTGTTCCAATTTTCAGGCGCGAACAATTTGGATAGGGTTAATGTATATAACATATGCGCAGCTGCCGTCAGCATGCTTAAAATCGTCCGTATAGATCTCACTATAGTCCAGATACCAGCAAAGTACATAGTTGAACTATTGGGTTACTCACATGTCCATAGTTGAGCCGAAATTACCCTCCAGGCATTGTTCCATAGAGGAGAACCGTGATATGTTGAAAGTCTTTGTATCCATGAGATAAATTCCAGACTGCTGAGACTTGATGTAGCTTGTGGCGGGGAAGGGCCAGGTTTGCCTGAAGGTTGCTTTCTAGATGCTATTCTACGGCGAGACACTGTAGAAGTGCTCTTAGGTCTGATGAGTAGTTTCAAATAAGCTTGAGCTAACAAAAGTGAATAACTGTTTTCCAGCGGTGGTGTAAATGCTTCCATTCCAGTGTGAGATTGTGCGTAGTTCGTCTTGCCTCCAGAATGCAGGGCAAGCCTGATTCTGAAGTTTCTCGAGCTGTTCCCGTGCAATCATGCAGGAGCTAAAGTGAAGGGTAGCCTTGTGCTCAGTTTTTGAATGTGTAAGACTTAAATAGAGCATCTGAGGTTCTTGTAGGGAGCTCCCCAGCTTGAAAAGCTGATGGTTTTTAGAATGTTCAGCTTTCCAAGAAATTGGGCCAATAAAGATTGGAGATGACTATTCCAGGTGAGAAGCGTGCAATCCAACGTCATGCCAAGAACCCTTCGCTCTCTAGCTACTGAAATTTCTGTGTGTCCCATACATAGTTTACATTGAATATTGAGCCTTTTGGTGAATAGCTGAAGTTTAGTTTTCCCTGGGTTGACAATTAAACCAGAGGAGTCAAACAAGTCAGTAGTTTGTCTAGGTATCCTTGAAACCCAATTAACACGGCCCAACTACCATCACCTCCAACAACCAATGTAGGTCATCTGAATATGGCTTCAGTATGTTCTCATCAGCAGGTAGGTCTTGAAGCCTAACATTGAACAGTATAGGGCTCAGCACCGCACCCTGCTGTACTGCACTGGTGAAAGTATGACTATCATAAATATATAGTATTTCTTAATCTCACACGTGCTCTTGTATCCTGCAGATATGGTTGAATCCACGAGAACAGTCTGTCTCTGATGTCCAACTTTGGTAGCTTATGCAGGAGTTATTGATTAACTTAGCCAACCACAAAAATAAGGTTCAGGTCTAGAGTTGCGCATACTCTACTAGTGCTTAAGGCTGTTCTTATGTTGCACTTCAGACACAGGAGAACTTCCTTGGTGCTATGTCTATGTTGGAAGTCGGTCTACAGGGGATGGTAGAGCTGTAACTTTTCCTTAATCCACTCCAGCCTTTTCTGAATGATCTCCATGAGTTTGCCGATACATGAAAGCAGGGCAATGGATCTGAAGGGAACTCACTTCTATATTTTCTTTTGACTGATTCTTCAAGGGAATGATGACTACCATTTTCTACCGAGTTGGGATAACAGAAGTAAACCAACTGGTATTGTATAGGTAGCGAAGCATCTCTAGATTTTTTATCGAATTGTTTAAAGAAATTGGGGTGTACGAGGTCCATTCTGGGGGATGTGGCTTTCAGTTTATTGATTTGTCTGCTTAGTTTTTCTATAGGGGTTAGAACATTATATGGCTCTGTTTCATCCCGCTGAGTATTCTGAATTGTGGTGTTATAGCAATGAGGTATGCTTACATGCCCTGTTCTACTTATGTATCTGCTTGTTATACTTGACAAAATAGTCTGCTTTTTCCTTGATAATGTGTACAGGAACACCATGTACTAATATGGGGTACCTAGGAGGTTTGTAGGTTTCTGTTTACACCTGATTTTATTCCAAACTAGTGAAGAGCAGTTTTGCAGTTATAGTAGATACATAATTCTCCCGTGATTCGTACTTGTATCTGGTCAACAAATTTTTGCAGAGTGAGCCAAGTTGTCTGTGGTAGGGTACCTTTCTAAGGTTCAGCTGCTCTTTGTCGGTCAAGGATCGTTTCTTAATTAACAGTGATTGAACCGCCGACAGGTTTTTATAGGTGTCTCAGTTCTGAATGGAGTAGTGGGTATGTCTTTATTTTACGGAAGCATTAGTATGAGTATATGTGTATCTGATAAAAGCATTAGTTTTGCATCATAATTTCTGGATGTTTTCAGCCGTGCCATGCACCAAGCGGGACTCTAAATCAGTGTCATCCATCCACCTGACCCATTTGACAGATTATATCTGCCATCTCTCAGATGTGATAGGAATTCCCTTGTAGGCTGTAAATCTATTTGCACCATGATGCGGGGATGATCACTGCCCGTGGATTGCATACATTGGAGCATTAGGTCAGAAATAAATTGGGGTGAGCAGAGGCACTGATTATTCTACTGAAGGGATTAGTATAATTTCCCTCACAGAGGAGAGGAGCATGTGTATTGAGGTCACCAACGAGCACAATTCGTGCACCGAGCTGATGGACGTAGTGTTCCAGTTCGTCTACGATGACATTTGTGCAGGGGTTATAGAAGTATAGTATATATATATATATATGTTGGTCATCCTGCAAGAAGCTTTACATCAAGTACTCCATTATCTGGATCGAGAAAGTTTAAGCTGTTAAAAGTGATGGAGCTGCGTCACAGAATTCCAACATCATCCCCACGAGCAGGTCAATTTTCCTACAGTGGAGTGTAGTTGTGAAATCTTGGCCACCGTTTGTCCAACCAGGTTTCTGAGAGGCCAACTACTTTATGTCAAGGATTGGAGTGCAAAACATTAATTTTATTTCTGCGTTCATGTTACTGATACTATTCCAATTAAAGATTACCAGTTCCTAGGGTTTGTTTATGGGTTCAGACAGTACCATGGAATCTTATTTCTTAGGGCCTGTCCACATTATCAATCGGTAGAGCGAAGTTCGGGTTTTTCAGCTGTCCCCGAACACGAACACACCTTGCGTGGGTTTCATAGTAAAGTGGTTAGCGTGATGGCCTCACTGCCGAAAGTACCAAGGTTCGAGTCTCGGCTCAGGTGAGGCATTTCACGTGACCGCGGACTACTTCCTTGGAAAAAGAAGTTTAAACCACACATTCCTCACATCCTTCACCACCCGAGTAGTTGTAAGGCATTGAAAACCCAACGGTAAAACGTGTTGGAATTAATAAAGGTTCTTGCGCGCTGGCAGATTTTGGTGTGATTGTGTTGTCCAACCTATGGGAAAACTCCGAACATAAACTTTTGTAAAAACAGCGAACAGTCGCTTATTTATGTATCTAGTGTGCAAATGAATGGTTGATTTTATGGGTAACGATTATTTTTGTAATTTATACATTTGATAATTGCGTAATATTGTCCTATGAGCCTATTTAAAGAAAGGATTAGTTAATTTGGCATAAATAGTAGCTGGAAGCTGCATAATAAAGACTGGCAACCTGCCGGTGTGACATTGCTAAAAAATCGACGGCTTCAGATATTTCAAACACGAGTAAAAGCGTCATTGCCCGTGAAGAAGTCAAATTAAAACACTATTGTTCATAAACTCTATACACGTTTTCAAGGAGCAGTGCAGTTTGTTTATATTCTGCACTCGTACAACTTCATGCAGTCGAAATGCACAGTCTGGACACGATTTAGAAAAGTTTGTGTTTTGTTTGCGTTTTGGTGTGATGGATGGAGAGTTTGATAAAGTTGACAGGGCCTTACGGTTTTTCCCAGTTGGTCTGGTACTTCTGGATGGGGATTCCTCAGAGCCCTGGCTGGCAATATTTACTGTGAGCTGAGGCCCATCATGTGCTTGGCTTTAAGAGAGGTTGAGAACAAGTAGTCTCATTGCTGCCAAATGCTTCAATATGTTTGGAAAATGGAGCTTAAAGAACGAGTGTATAACTTTCAACGATTTAGAATGCTTTCCTTGTGCATATGGCGGGAAAGGATTTTACACAGACTACTCATTAGTTTTTTGAGATGATCTTGAAGAAGACTTTCCACTTGAGATGCAATCCCCACGTCACCCGGCTCACGTTTCACACTCGGTTTACACACACTCTGACTTTGGGCAAAAACAGACAGGATTTGTTGTCTTATTGGGTGCTGTGACTGCTGCATCTGATTTGACTACTGCTTGGTCATCTTGATTCACATTGATGCGCCCCCTGACGCGTCAAGTTCGCGAAGGTAAAGGAAAGAAGTCGCAGGTTTATTAAATATATTCTTGAAATCCTAACCTTCTGACAACTGACCTTCGACTTGCTCATGAACATGTCAATATGAGAACAAACGAGTAATCGTAGCAAACGTCATAACACACGGATGCGACAAGAATGGATGCTAAACCCGAAGGAAAATACTGGCTCACGTGCAGCGCTAAAAGGCACGATAAATTTTGCTTAAAAAAGGACGTGAATGAAATAGAAATTTCAAAAACTCACGTACGTAAAAAAGGTTGATCAGAGACACGAGTAAAACACGTACACAAAAAACGCTCACGAAAGACACAAATCAAAGGCATACGATCTGGATGCGCAAGCAGTGCTATTGCTGGTAATTCTCACATTTATAAGAACCAGACGCGAATGAAATGGAAATATCTAACACACACGTACACAAAAAAGGTTCGTCACATGAATTAAGCTTAGCGTGTAATCCTAAACACATTTTAATGGGAGCCTAACACGAATACGTTCAGTCTAAGAATATTGTGTGCATGTCCGCTGCCCACACCATTTCAGAGAGCATGAACGTGCGAATCTGCTGGTCTACAAAAAACAGCAGTAGGTGCAAGTGAATTGCTAATTTCGTCTTTTAGGTAGGTATTAATGAACAAGATAATCCTTCACCCATCGTAGAAAATCGTTTGCATGTGTTAAATTACTCACTGGTGGTTTCAAGACAACACTAACACTTCGTAGTTTTGTTCACACCAAGAGCAATTAACTCGTCCGAGTCACGAGGGTAACTGGCTGCCTGAACGTGGGTTCCCAGCCTCCTACGTAGCCTGAGCTGGCTGGCGATCGGCAGGCAAGGCAGCCCTGGTCGTTGCTATGGTGACCGCCAGCACACTCCCTCCTCTCGGGGTATCCCGAGTTTACACCTTCTTTGGCTGCGAGTACGATCACGAGGTCTTGGGTGCCGCGTCCTATGAGTTGTCGCTTCCCTGAGGGCTCCGCCAGGGCAACCGCTACTCTCCGCACCAGCCCGTCGGTGGGGCCACTCTACACAGGGGCCGTCGTCGTCGAGGCCACTCTACACGGGGGCTACTGATTGCGGGGAGCGTTCCTGTCTCGAAGAAGGACAACGTCTCCGACGGTCACGTTTCTTCTCTTTTTGAGTCACATACTCCTCTCATGTAGTTCTTGCAGGCACATAGTGTTTCCACCAACAAAGCCAGAAATCTTCCGCGATAACCTGTACCCGTCTCCAGCAGCGCGCGCCGTATGCTAGGACGTCTGTTCCACTAACTTTAACCGCAGACGACTTTTCTGGCTCGCTTCTCGGTGTCGTAGGGTCAAGATGGCCTCCTCGGGTGAGCGGCGGCTCCCTGACCGTCGTCCACGTGAATATTTTGTTGATGAAACACTGTGATTACGGAAGCGCGTCCGCTTTTGGTCTTTGGTCGTGAATCGCAAACCGTAATTTGCGATGGCAGGGCTCGGAGCGTTCCCGAAGGAATGCACCAGCGCCCTGTCCTGCATAATCTCCTTTTTGGGGTCGTTGTTGTCGAACCAAAAAAATCGGAGGTTATCTCTATCTTCGGGTTTCAACCAAAATTAGTGAAACAGGGCTTCGAAATCTCCGGCAAACCCGAATAGACCGGCTCGGAAGCGGAGAAGCACTCCGCGAAAATCGTTGTTGTCATCCGATCCAGTGAGCAGTTTTTGGTTCAGGCTTGTGCCAAATTATGATACTGAGCTGCCGATGGCAATGCGAACCTTGCCCTTCTTGGGATGAACTACTGGAAATACAGGAATCCACCAGCCGTTGCCCATGGCTCCTGTCTGCTCGGTGAGGGGCACCTTCTCCACATGCCGAGCTTTTGCGTTTGTTCCATGCTGGATAAGAACGAGGCTAATTTTTTTCGTT
>VOMN01018200.1:0-13115 GCA_014899125.1 Orchestia grillus
TTCTCATTGATGTATGTATCCATCAGCGAGGCCAGATTACTACTGCTATTTTCAATCAAATGTGTGTACTGGTGTTTGTTTTGTATGCTCTCCGTCTTAATCGCGTCTTTAAGCGATGGTTAATTCCATCTATTGCCAGGTTCCGAGTGAACAAGTGCTCTATCTGGTGGGAAAAGAAATTGACCTCCTTGGAACACGGTTTCACTCAGGCTTTTCACCACTAGCTCCAGAGTACGCTCTTCGTGCCTTTTAGCACAAATTTTCAATCTTTGAACATACAAAAAACAACGGAGTTCTCTTTTTTACAGACACTCCTGCCCAGACCTTGACAGGCAAGGGTTTTGAGTTCGGTGGCCGTTCCTGAAGTTATCAGGCATTGCCGAGACACTCCGATTGAGAAATCTATCATTTTAACATTGAAAGCTTGTTCAATGGGGATTAAGTTTTCAGCGATGAACACAACAGAGCCCAGACCATAAGCTGCGAGCGGGGCAACAACGAGCGACTTCTTTTGAATCGTTTTTCTCTTAAGACTTTTGTACGGGCGTGGATGTTTTCCAGTTTTAGAGGGGAGAGTCCCAAATCTCTTTTGACCACGGGACGATGATCAGATTCTCTCGATACACTGAGCTCTGCAGTCATTTTCCTCGTGGATTTTTAGTGATTTCTTGTAACTCATACGACAATCTCCTTAATTTTTTGGGTAGTTGCGGTTCTTGGATAGCCACTTTTGGTGCGATCGATCTTATACGTTACTGGTCTCCTTCTAACGTTAAAGCTTGTGGTGTGCAAAACTACGCCAGAATTTGGAAAATTCAAGCGCTTTCAAAACTTCAGTTGCAGACTTTCCAGTCTGGTGAAACTCAGCAATAACGAGGCTTTCCATTGCCGTTCTGAAATGGTTTGTCTAATTAGCGGACTACTTTTTCCGATGAGTCAAAGTTCATCCAAACACTATTAAATCTGAAAATATTAGATGTGTTAGTTCACATAGCTTAATAGTACATTATATAGTTTAAAGAATTTTTGTCGCAGAACTTTTGTGTCACCCTGTAATGTAAAGGCTTTTTTCTTAATACCGTAAAGGTTACTCTCCTAATAACGTTTAAGACAAATTTCCAAAGAATGTAAATGATACTTTAATGATGAAAAGGCCATTCCCCAATAATTTAAAGGCTAATTTACTGCTAGTGTAAAGGCTACTCTTCAGATAATGATTAGGCTACTTTCCTAATAATGAATAGGCTACTTTTGAAATGAAATAAATACTACTCTCCTAAGGATGTAAAAACCCCTTGCCTAATTATGGAGGAATCGGTAATGTACGGCAATTAATAGTAACAAAATATTCCAAAATAATTCCTACACTTCTGGGAAATATTAGCTTCAATACTGCATATCATCAAATAAAACTGGACCACCTTAAATTGAGTCAGGAAGATAGAATCGACTGTTGGGAAGATGGTATTCAATTCAAATGAGTTTTAGATTTAACGGAATTGAGCCTTTTCGCTATTCCTATTCCAAAACTCAGAATTCCTGATCCATTCAGACGCGGCCGGAAGACACTCGCTCGCTCCCATTCTTCTTTAGGTAAATAATTCCATCTCCATTTCTTTGCGCCGAGGAATTTCGAGTTTAATCTTGGACCCAGCGAAGCAAGAAGCGAAGAACGCTCGGCTCATAATAGCTATCTTGTAAAAATACTAACCCATTGGCGGCCGGGGCCTCGGCCTCTTTTTGCGGAGCGGAGATTGGCAGGGGACTCTGGAGGAGCAAAAATAAGGAATTGCTCCACACTGTTTTAGCGGGACCTCTTCTTTGGCTGTCCGAGTGCTGGGGCGAGGGCCGGTTGGCCGGGGTGCGTCTTCCGATCATGGAACTTAGATTTTAGCGCCGCAACTTGTTCCAGACCTGTAACTTGTTCCAGACGTGTAACTTGTGCCAGTTTGTAACTTGTTCCAGACTTGTAACTTGTTCCAGACCTCTAACTTGTTCCAGTTTGTAACTTGTTCCAGACTTGTAACTTGTTCTAGTCTCGTAACTTGTTCCAGACTTGTAACTTGTTCCAGTTTGCAGCTTGTTTCAGTCTTGCAACTTGTTCCAGTCTTGCAACTTGTTACAGTCTTGCAACTGGTTTCAGTCTGGCAACTTGTTCCAGTATTGTAACTTGTCCTAGTCTTGTAACTTGTTCCGATTTTGAAATTTGTTCTAGTTTTGTAACTTGTTCCCGTCCAATGTTGTAACTTGACCCCGTCTTGTAAAGTGTTCCAGGGTTGCAGCACATTCCACACCCATAATTTATCCCGCTTGCTCGAATTGTCAGATACTACCTATCATGGGGCACAAAACCCGATTCATAATATAATTTCCACCGTATTTCCAAAATTTCCTAAAGAAAATGCTTTCATTTGCTTTCATGATGAGGGTAATGAGAAATGTTCATAAAGAAATACGCAAGTTGAAGGGATTAGATATGCCATTAATATTCTAGTAATGATTTTAAATTTCAGTTGATGGACGTCCTTTAAAAACAAATTGTCTGCTGTAAAACTATTTTTTTCGTCTTGCTTCCATCTAAGGCTACAATAAAATATAACACTAACAACTATATTTGGGCGAACATTTTTTTCTCTTTCTACGAGGGAAGAGTGGTGGAGCCAACAATCATTCACAAGCTCATCCTTTTTTGGGACGTTTTTCAGATACATTAAAATGTAACTTTTTTAATAATATATTTGGATAAAGCTCTCAACTGCTCCAACAAAGATTTGCTAATGACTTAGGTTAAGAAGATCTGGTTCACAAATAAAAATGTTCTTTAACTGAATAGTGCCCGGTATCCATTTAAATCAGTAATGTATCTATTTCAAAAGTGGTTCATTCTAATTGCCCTTTTTGATCTTACGGTTTCTATTTTGGTGATCATTGGTACCTATGACCATTCTTCATTAGAATTTGCATTATTTTGAAATCGTTGACACCAATAATCCTCCTTGATTTAGCCACCCACAATCAGACACCGTTGATGCCATTCATCTTTTTTAATCACAGGCATCCATAACTCAGGATGTCCTTGTTCGTCGGGCACCATATACACAAGCTGCTCGTGTAAATATTAATGGTCACATCGTTTTCAAGCGTTATTGATAGCACGACCCCGATTCACCGTCTAAAAAAGCAGTCAAACCATTCAATTTCCTCGCACTTATAAATTTTAGGACATTTTCGCCTCCCCAAGCGGATGTAGTGCAGACGACGAGAATTCATTCGCATTTTTATGGACGCTGCATTAATCTAGGAAAGTCGTCCGGCTCCAAGTCTCCTCATTGTCGTCACGAAGTTGGAGCTTAAAAAGTCCGAGTCGTAAGTAGTTCCTCAAAGAAAGGTAGGCCTTCGTTTCAAAACTTGGGGCCTCCGCTAACTTTTTGGAATCAAATCCTACTACTTGGCTTCATTACCGAAATACGCTTTAATTGCATCAGCTTCGCCTATGATGATTTTAGCGCGCAAAAGTTCTGTGTTTCGATGCAGTCTCTTTTGGAGGGCATCTAAAATGGTGGAATTTTTACCGAAGAGATGGAACTGTGGAGTGTATCGTATGGTGTAATTCACTGACTACGAATTTATTGAGATCACCTAGCAGCCCTCTAGACTCTTTCAACTTCACAGTCATAAGCCTTTAGCTAAGCACAATAAAAATTATTCGTATTTATTTCTGTGCATCTCAACTAAATACTTGATGGTCATCACTGCAGTGGCAATCTGAGCCGCTTGCTTTTGCAAATTCCCCAATCTAAGCTGCGTAGTCCTTTTTGAGTCACGTTTCAAAGACTTGAGTGCAGCGAGCCAATGTGAAGACACGGTTTTGGCCTCTCGCTCGCAAAATTTAACCAACTCTGGAGTGAGGATTGGAATACAACTTATGCACCACTGTAAATGGTCAGGAGAAATTTTCATTTGTTCTGACAGAATTCAATTGCTTCTGACATCACTCACGAAGGAAAAAATGTTCTAAAACCTGAGTTTCTGCTCTTCAGCACCATATTAAACGCCAGTAAGACACCCATTTCGGATTCGTAAAAACGGGCTCGAGATCAAGCTAATTTGCTGTATGAATACTTCAGCTTCATCACGACGCAAGCCCAATTCATGCGAGTTCCAAACAATCTACGAAAAATAGATCCTTTGGGGCAGCTTAAGACCCGGTTCATTTTTCACGACACATTTGCTTGCCTTAATCTTGAGGATGTAGAACTTGTCCAATCCATCATCATTTCCAGGACACCCTCGAGCCCCAAGCTCGTTTTCAAAAACAGCACGCGACAGCAGCTTTAAGCTGCGTTTGCACCTACACGAAGCATTCACGAACGTAAAGCACAGCAACATTTGTTGCAAGATTTAGGGTCATAGAAGCAAAATAACGCAATCTACGACGGCACAGCACATGCTGAATCACGAGCAAAGCGTTTTCAACGAGGACGGCAATATGGTGTCACGAATATTTTGTCTCGAGCGTGCGTCAAGCGCGCCCCACATTTCCGGAGAGACTTTCGCATCTGAAATTCCGAGTGCCGTTCAAAACTCGGAGCGAAGAAAGCTCTCGCCAGCATGTGGGTCTTTCAGCGTTAACAATGTGCAAACAAGCTCTAACTTTATTCTCGGCGCTCCGTGATTAGCATCGGAGTTTGCACTTCGTTACAATTTAACGAGCTCACTCATACTTTGCAAATGCGTAGAGAATCATTAGTTTTGATAAGCGCAGAGCAACACGCTTGGTGGAGTGGGCCCCGCTCCCGGGGTACCCATCAATTCCACGTTTTCTACAAAGAGATGCACGGTCATCGTCGCCTCCTCTGCCGCAAAATCAAACGACATTATTTCCCATTAAAAGGGTGAGGCATTCTAGTATCGATTTCGATTCCGATATTGTATTATTTGCTCTCAATGTTGCTGAGTGATGTTCTTAAAATAACAGTGAGCGATTGAAAGTTATTTTAAAAAGAGGCAAATGCAGCGAGGCAAATTCTAAATGATGAAGTTGCTGCCGAGTCGCTTCCGCTTCTATTTCACAAATACAAATGGAGGCTCAGGGGCACACAGTCCTCGCGAGGGGCGGGTCCCATCAGTCTTTGATCGCTGCGCTCAGCGCCTGTTCTCCCTGCTTGTTAACTGAAGACCCTTACAATTGTTTCAAAGATTCCTGTTTGAGGTAATCGTATTATTTTAATTGTAATATTTCTATCGTGTTTAACCTCGCTTTTAGGTTTAATTGTAGTTATAATCGTATCTTGAATTGAAGTTTTCACTAGTGAATTTTACTAATATAAATATTAATATTACCAGCCAGTAATGCAGTAGCCTAATGGAACCGGATTACCACAGTCCTTTCAGTTCAAATTGTGGATCTCGACACTCGGAAAGACCTTCGTCGACTAGCGTTTTCTATTTTCTTTTAATTGCTCTCAATTATTTGAGAAAAGTAAAAATAAAAAAAAATTGAGTTCTAGGAGAATAAGTTGAAACTAGCCTACAACTTTTGGGGCACAGCTTGCAAAGGAACAATTAATTACTGAATGAAGTTTGTCAGCACGAGTTACGGTTTGAGCTCTGAGTCCAACAGACGTAACTGCTACTCAGAGTTTCGGCCCGCACGTCATGCCTGTCTACGCACACAGGCTTAACGTATCGCAATATGTGAGACCAAATTACATCTCTCTATTGTACCAGACAACATAATGCACACAAATTTTCGTTGGCTTTAGAATTCGAAAACGATTTGCCAAATATTCTTCAATTATACTAAGATATGTAGCCTGATGTATTAAATAATCCCCCGTAAAGAAATGGGGACGGGGTCTCTCGGCCAGAAAAATGAATCCCCTCCGACACCTAATTGAGAACCGACGCTGCTAAGCGGCTGAAAACTGACACCTATGGATCGAGGCGCAGTGGTTCCATTTACGAGGGAAATCAATCCTACAAAAGAGCTCTCATCGCTGGCCATCCCAGGAACAAATGGTTCCGCCGCAGGGCCATTAGGTCGTACCGAGTGGGGGCGGTTTACCAGCGCAGCCATAACGTCTGAGGGAGCAGTCGTGGCAGTTAGCTAAGATCTTCCAAATTGGGCAGAGCTTCCTGCCCACGAGAACTTCAGTCATTCCCGCCACTTCTGGGTCATCGCTTGCGAACGAACTTGCGGTGGCGGCGGAGGCTGCGCTTTTGAACGGAGTTTTGGCAAGTTTGAGCTGCGAGGATCCAGAGTGGCTTTGTCTGTTGAAACGAACATCTCCCCAACCTGTTCAAAACTGTCCATAGAGTTCCCTGCGCTCGTCAATGTGTGTTTTAACTCTACTCACTGCACATGCTCAATTGAGAAATTTAACTTCTCATGTGTATTCAATCAGGGTTTAAAAAACATCAGAAAATAGAAAATAATATTTCACGCTCGCATGTTATTTTTCACACCTAAAACTTTCATTTATAAGTGGTTATAATCATTGCGTAAATTAGTAGAATCCTGACAGAGAAATACTCGTCCGCCTGAAGTGTAACTACACAACAAGGGCTGCGAAATAGTCCACTTTTAAAAGCTACAAGAACGTCTTATTTGAAATTATGAAAAACGGGTGCTATTTTTGCACTATCCAAAATAACCTATAGATTTATACAAGCTCACTAACTTTATTGCCTAACTCATTTTGAGTGATTAAAAGTCGTAGAAAACTTGTTCATTTTCTTCTGCATTCGATGTCATAAAAGCCATTCATAGTTCACTCGTTTCAAATGAAGTACTCTACATTTTAAGGAAAAATAGAAAATGCAATTTAGAATTTAAAATCAGATGCATAGGATACATATAAGAAATGAACATTTATCGCAAATTTCTAATTAACATACAAAATTTCAAGTATCGTTTTCTATGCATAATGTTAATTAATACTTCCTTTGGTCACCTTCGACACAATTCCTAAAATATTTGGTTTTCAGATTGCTGAAAAATAACTAATACTAGACAAGCACAGGTAAAATACTCAATCGATACTTTGACGAACAGCTATATAATTTTAACAATAAAATGACGTCTATTGTATGATAATATTATCTCCATGCCCTTACCGCTCCGTGCTAAACCAGTCACGTCTAATGTACAGCTTAACCGTTTTTTATCCACCATTAGAAATATGCACTTACAATTATATAAGAGCTCAACATACATGTCCTATTTTTTTTAATTTTGCTATGTCTTCTGTTTCCCTATTGAATTCCTCTACCGTTACCTTACTGTGATGCGATCTTTTTGTTTTCATTCCGGATTTGATGTTATTGAAATCCAGTACAAATTGGGGCTCAAAGATACAAATTATCACATGTAATACTTCCCTAAAAACAAAAATTTTAAATATAGTGAACTAATAAAACTTACAGGTCGCAGAGCTTTTCTCTCGGATGAATTGTGTAGTAGGTATTTATTTACCAAGTTAGTTTGTATTGGGTATTTGCCAAGTTAGTTTGTAGTAGGTAATTGCCAAGTTAGTTTGTAGTAGGTATTTTCCAGGTTAGTTTGTAGTAGGTATTTTCCAGGTTAGTTTGTGGTAGGTATTTTTCAAGTTAGTTGCATTGGATATTTGAAAAGTTAATTTGTGGTTCGTACTTGCAGCGTTAGTTTGTAGCTTGCATTAGCAAAGTTGGTTTCTAGTTTGTATTTACCAACTTGGCTAGTAGTTTGTATTTGGACTACAAGCCACTAGAGGGGAGCATAGGCTAGTGGATAAGACTAATGATCATTATGAAGCGAAATTACGAAAGCATTAAAACCATGGCTTTATACACTCAATTCCTCCCCTAAGTTTCCAGAGAAGTTGAAAGCATGACTAGCGAGAGCTGAAAAAGTCTGCGCTGCTTGGTCGAATACAGACGGAATTTTTTCATGCAGTGTTAGCAATTCTACTAACAACTTAAAATCGATGCCATTTTTTGGTAGGTCTATCCAAAACTTATGATTTTTTGAACTTGAGAATAAAATGTATATTGAAGGAATATTCTTTTACTGCGAAAGAAGTTGAAGGCGTTGTCCTATATTTTGAAAATTAAAGATATATGAATTATAAATTTAACAAGACCTTATGTACTGGTCGCTCTTCGCATGAAAAGTTTATTTCTTGGGAAATGCGGAAAACACAACCACTCACCAATCGCACCTAGCTAGCTCATGTTACTTCAGCCGAGCTTTGTTACTTCAGGACCTCGAACTAAATTCAAGGGTGAAATGTGAAATAAAAGTTGAAATTCCCTTAATGACTAATACGGATATCTGCTAAAAATTACTCACGTTTCCAGTCACAAGCCGTTAAGAAATACTGCCAAAATTCTCAGGTACTCATTCAACAGCCACAATTAGTTTTATGCCATTCGAAGTAATTTAAATGACTAGATTCTCATCAAAAACTTTGCAGATTTCATTTGAAAGATAGCCGAAATATGCAACCTTGCCCACACTTCTACGCCTTTATCTCCGTATTTCCAGCACCAATTTAAAAAATAAATTCATTCCCAACTAACTTCGCCCGAGATTTCGTCTAAATTTCAGTACCATTGCCAAGTCAGTTAAGTCTTTGGCCATAATTGCTATAATGCCACTATAGCCGCGGAGTAAGTGCCATTTAAGGCCGTTTTTCGCCCCGAAGTTTCCTTATCTACAATTTCCTCGTAATGGATGACCTAAATTATCTCTGAGATTATCGCAGCGGCCGCACCTGGACACTCTTGCCACATTGCCCGCGCTTATAGAGAAGGAAATCACACGCACAAGTCTCAAGTCTTCCTCTTGCCCATATGTTTATGCACAGTATGCAAAGCCCAGGCATATTTGTGAAGCACAAATTGCAACTCACATCGCAAGCTTGTTGAGCGTGCATTGTGGGTTCAGTTTTTTGACGAAGGCCTCTACGAGAGGACTGCTAACCTTCTTTTGAATTTGTCTGAAATTCTTACAGTAAATACATATTTTCTGAAAGTCAGTGCAAACACAAATATTACGGGGGGGGGAGTAGAATATTAAAAACCTTACCTTGGTGAGTAATACGTAAATCTCCGCACATGTTCATTACTCAAGCAAACTGTTTTCAGTGCTCCGTGACTATCTTGGAAAAAAACAATTGTCTGAATCACGCAAAGCATAGGGCAGAAAGACCAAACAACGAATTCATGGACCATTTGAACATGAGCTCATTTTGAAATTCATAAAGAATAGACATATTAAAGCGTTTAATTTCTCAAGAATTGGTGAATGATGAGCTACAGCCTGTGCCCAGCTGGATCCCTTGCAGGAATCTTATTGAGGTCAAAAATTACGTGATAAGGAGATTAAGAAACTACAGTTTGAAGGAATTTAAGACTGATGTTTAGAAGGGAACTGAAAACATTAAATAATTTTATGGATGTCATTGTTTTCTGCCGTCTCGCTGACTTGGCTGCTTATATGATACATACAAACATCCTCATTGTGATGACATTTGTACGTAGAAGAAACTCTGTCTGATAGTCTGACGAGTTAAAGTAGAGACTGGATGTCTTCCTTTTGGCCGCAGAAATCAAAGGCTGGACTGTAGAAGCTCACGATTCAACACAATCGACAGAAATAATTTTTCCTGGCTGTGAGCTAACCACCAATCTCCCCCGAGAAACTGGAGCCCAGGACGAAGCATGAACGAATTGACCTTTTCCTGATAGTTGCAAGCTTTTCTTTCTGGAGGAATTGGAGACTGAAGACCGAAGGTAAAATGATATTTCAGGACATTCGGGTGCAAGACCAGTTTCTGGCGTCCACGTGGTCCCTGGCAGGGGCCTGCTGTTGCTGGCCTTCTGGAAGTTACTTGCATTCCAAGTTTTACTCGACGATCAATTTCACCTTCAAACTTCGAGGGAGTCGTGAAAGAAAAATTTACGATCTTCGGAGAATCGAACAAGCCAGAAAGGGTGATTGATGACCGCCCCTTACCTTGAGTCGAAGCCGACACCCAAGAAATGATTCAATGCCAGGACGCGTTTCTTTACCAACTTCCAGTTCTTTTATAAACGACATTTCTGACTCCAGACGACAGTGCAAAAGTGCAAAGTTCAAACGAGGCGCGACGTTTGTGTAACACCATTTTATACTTGATATCATATGTCTTGCGTCACAGCGTATATAAAATTGCCAAGTTTTCAAATAGCCGGTTTAGGCCTTAATTTGACGGTAGACCGAGAAGTAAAAAATCGTTGATCACCGATCGTAAAATAACAGGCATTTCTACGCGACGTGAATGTTGTAAAGATCTAGCACGATTTGCCCTTCTAGTGTTTAATTGACCTTGGAAGAACAACCATAAATGAAATATTAAAAAAATCGCTTACAATTAAAGCCCCTGTGTACATGTTCACCATAGTCTCGAATGAAACAATTTCATCTCGAACGAAAACTAGATGATGTTTGTAGTCCTTAAAATTCAAATTTAAGATTGCCGGGTCTTCAAGCTTCAAATTGTAGTATTTATAATAGACTAATTCTGGACACTTGCGTGAAATTCATGTCAAATTTTGATGCGACGAGCCGATTCAAGCACGTCTGCACTGCATCTGAGATGTTCGGAACTGTTAAACAATGTAACAACATTCAGGATATGAACATTGAATGTACGATGCAGAGTGTGTAAAATTCAAATTTTACTCAAAGAAGTTCATGTAAGATTCGAAACATGCGTTTTGAGATTACTAGAAAATTTAATGATTACGTATGATAACGAGTGTTAAATAACAATTGTGAGTGAAATTTTACTGATGTACATTAAAATATTTCGTGAATTACTTTTGCTTACGAATGTTTTATTCCGTTGAATTTGTAACATGGGAACGCATTTCAAACTACAACCTTCCAACCTTCGCTTTAACATAAGCCGGACATAATTTTGACATGGCAAATCAGCTGAAAGTTACTCTTCATATTTTTTCAGCGTTACAAATTCTTGCCCAGGAAAAAACAAAAAATTAAACATTTGTCAACATCTTTTTTAAGACAATATCTCTGTTTTTCCCATTTTAGCTATCGTTTTTAGATTTTCATGGCCTAAAACTGGCATTTCTATGTTTTGTTTCAGTACTGATGATGGAAGCTTAGTGTTCCGAAACGTATGCAAAAATATTTTAATTAAAGGTGTTCCCAATTGCGTTGGTTCTTCTCTTTATCTTAAAAATTGGGTTTCTCAGAAACCGACCTAATAATACAATATCGTACAATTAAACATCGAAATAAGTATCGAACCTTAACCAACAAATGAACAAGTTCATTTCGTTTACTGGAGACATCGACATCAAAATATATTCTATTGAATCAACACGTGAGGAAGAATTACACCCTGGTCACCACTTTTTACAACAGCCTGTATAGCGTGAACACAACCTCGGCACCGCTGCGTCTGGATAAGGTGATTGGAGGCAACCACAGCGGGACTCGGTCGCTTGGCAGCCTTGCTGTATTTTTGCGGCATCCATGTCATTCTGCTCGGCTCCGTCTGCTTCCTGCCGTATATCTGGCTGTCGTCGCACGATTCCTATTTATCGAAGTGACGACAGCAACCATCAATTTATTGGTACGAACGGCGGGCAAACTACAGGAGGAAGCAATGGGCGAAGATATAAGGGATTACGTCTCAATACGAGTCAAACGGAAAAAGTAGCGGCAGGAGGTAATTTCCGCGAAATGGATTGCATAAAATATATTCCTGATATCTTTTGCCCCGGAATATTTGAGTGGAATCCTTGGGAGGACTTATTGCTTACTATCAAATTTTGAAACATTTAAGAACTATTCTCATGTTTGCAAAATTTTGCGATATGTATATTTGTATATTAAAATTTAATTTCTCATATATTCTTTTTAACGTCTTTTTATGAATATCTATATTCCTTCAATAGGTATTGCAACATGAGGTGTTGTTACATGAGTTATTGCAACATAAAGTACTGCAACATGAGGTGTTGTTACATGAGATGTTGTCAGCTGAGTACGCTGACTACGCAATGATCAGCCAACTCAAAATGAACTTTTCTCGAGTAAAGTACACAAATGCATTTGTGTATTTGTGCTCGAATATATATTTGAGCACCATTTACTTCAAAAACTCATTCAATTTCCTTCTTTAAATTTGTGTACTTTACTCGAGAAAGGTTCAATTTGAGTTAGCGCAAATGTTACAACACCTCATGTTGCAAAGCCTCACATAACAACACCACATGTAACAACACTTCATGCTACAATATCTCACATAACAGCACCTCATGTAACTTGTAACTACGCGTAACAAACTTCATGTAAGGTATAACACTATGTAACAACACCTCACGAAACTTGTAACAACATTTCAGGTAACGCGCAACAACACATAACAACACCTCACCTAATAATCTACTGCAAGGCCGAACACCAAAACAGAAACTGGGGAATTTGGAGACTAAGTTTGCCTTATTGCCAACAATTTATAAATATATATGAATATATGAAGCCCTGCGCTTGGCATGCTCAGCTCATAGTGCCCCAAATATCTCCGTTGGGAATTTAAAACTAAAGGATTATGTTTGCACAAATTTTATTGTCCCATCCATTTTCTTTCCGATCTAAATTAGCGCATTCGAGTAATGAAAACATATTTCATGAGAACTCGACGATTTTGCATTCATCTATCAGTCCCTCCGAGCTGAGCGCGCCGATGTGGCATCAGCTCGGCGTCTTCCCCTCGTCAGGCTTCGTAGGAGTCTAAAGGTCTTCCACCCCTTCCACCCTAAAAGGCACCCCTTTTAAAACAAAATGGCCATAAAACTACAAAGAGTGACAAAATCACGTTCAAATGAAATGAAAGAGAAGATTCTAAAGTTCTTTCAGTATATCAGTGCTACCTACAATCTTTATGTATTTCGCTTAAAAGTCGTAAAATTATAGCCCTAAAAATGTGGTGAACGAGAGCAGCGAGTAAGAATTGTTGAATGTTGCCTTTAAAATAATGAATCTCTTGTTAGTGTGCAGAGAAATTACAGTAGAATAGATCTAAATGAGGTAATTTGTTGTATGTTTGGAGGAATGG
>VOMN01018206.1:0-14953 GCA_014899125.1 Orchestia grillus
CTAATTTCACTGCAATGATCCGCGAGGTTCAGCATTTGGATTACTGGGAACGCTTGAATTTCTTAAATTTTATTCTCTCCAGCGAAAAAGGGAGAGATACCTCATAATATACACATGCAAAGTGATTCACGGAATAGTCCCAAACTTCTAAAATGAAAGCATAATGTTGCACACAAAGCATCACATTTGGTTCGACAAGGTGTGTGTTGTGCCATCGTTCAATTGTAGAGCGGCCGGCAGCGTTCGAACTCGACATGGACATTCCTTCTCCGTAATGGGACCCAGACTCTCCAACTTTCAGCCAAAAAACCTAAAGGAGTTCATGGGCTCACTGGACGTTTTCAATAATTAACTGGACAACTTCCTACAATCTGAGCCTGATAGGCCTACGTTGCCCCACTATCGTCAAACGGCAGAGGGAAATGGCCTCATCCAACAGCTCGCTGATATGAGAGTACAAAACAGGCGGCACCCCCGTGTGTGAAGACCCAAACATCTCCAAGATATCCAAGGTATAAGGCTATGAAGAAACCAGGAGATCTTTTCGGCTTTTGAACTTGCCTCATGTAAGCAAGTTGGGCTAATAAGGTCTTCAAAGCCTCGAAGAGACGGGATCGCGCCTGACAAAATCAAAAAGTACTCCACATCTATCAGTCAGGACATTTCAACAGATTCAAAACATAAGAGAATAAATTCGGAGGGATCCAAGAAGCAGCGACACGAAACTTGCTTCATCTGCCACTGTCAGCCACGGTACCAAGCAAAATTTGCTGAAGAAGTATTCAAAGCTACCACCTTACATGAAGAGTAAAGCTGAACCACTCTTAACACATAAAAGAAAAAAAGGCGGAGTCGAGCGAAGTTTCTACTCTAAAAACTCCGTGATGGCACTCAGCATCGCGTTTTGTAAACTGATATAGAATTATTCGTTGTACAAGCAGTCTACAAACACCAAAATGACCGTATATAGGCAAAGACAAAGCAAGACATCTGTGTGAAAATGCGTCTGTCCTTCCAGCGCCAAAAAACGGCCCCTGTATATGATGGTTTGGGGCGGTGTGACCTCGACAGGGTTCAAAACTCCGCTCGTATTCATCGAAGAAGGGGCAAAGATGAGCCAGCACATATATCCGAACTTATTGAAAAACATTTTGGTTACATGGATCTAACATTTGGTGAATCTTAAATTGCTCTTCAACAGGATAGAGCCACATCCCCTGCGGACAACCTTAATCAAAACTGGCATAGAGAAAATATATCTGAATTCTGATCCAAGGAGTTATGGCCCCCTCTTCACCAGNTGTTGCGAGTCTTCAGGACACGAGTTTCGAAACCGATGCTTATTATTTTGAGTAGAAGAGTTATCATAACTTTGCTGTACTAAGTTATTTCATTAAATGTTTATCTACAATTCCTTTGATCGCCCTGTTCGTGTGACATCGGTCTCTAGAGGCACGAGCTTTGTTGACATGAGGTGCTTCCTTTATATATTAGGAGTCTGAGACCTAAGCAGCATGGTTGCCACACCAAACGGTAAATTCACCAAGTCGGAATTTAAATTTAAAAGTAAGTTGAATATTGCTTTTCTGAAACATACTCATGACTTATTGTACCTTNCTAGAGGCACGAGCTTTGTTGACATGAGGTGCTTCTTTTATATTTTTAGTCGTCTGAGACCTAAGCAGCATGGTTGCCACACCAAATGGTAAATTCATCAAGTCGGAATTCAAACTCAGAAGTAAGTTGAATATTGCATTTCTGAAACATACTCATGACTTATTGTACCTCTAGGTCCAAAGTTGAAAAACTGTGATCTATCTTCTCGGTACAATAGGTGACTTCGGAAGGATTTTCGACGTGACGCTTACCGATGAGATCCGACTAACGTGACTAATGTTAAGGAGTGACGAATAGTATGTAGTAGTAGCAGTAGCGATATCAGCGCGCCAGAAACTCGGACTATCTCGCACCGAAAAGTAGGGACCATTTAGTATAGACGAAGGAGAACGAGGAATCTTTGCACAAGGTGTGTCCCCACACAAGATCCCCTGCGCATAGAAACAGCAANTCGGTACAATAGGTGACTTCTGAAGGATTTTCATCGTGACGCTTACCGACGAGATCCGATTAACGTGACTAATGTTAAGGAGTGACGAATAGTAGTAGTAGTAGTGATGGCAGCGCGTCAGAAACTCAAACTATCTCGCACCGAAAGAGTAGGGACCATTTGGTATAGGCGAATAAGAACGAGGAATCTACCCACAAGGTGTTTTCCCTCACAAGATCCCCTGCGCATAGAAACAGTAAGTTAAGAAGAAAGAGGAAAAATACAAGTAAGAAATAACGAAGAAGTAATGATAACGGAAAGAAGCAAGTGGGCACGGANCAAGATCCCCTGCGCATAGAAACAGCAAGTTGAGAAGGAAAAGGAAAAAATACAAATAAGAAATAGCGAAGAAATAATGATAGCGGAAAGACGTAAGTGGGCACGAAAAATAGAAGTCCCGAAGGCCTATCTAAAGCTGAGGTAGCTGAGTGGCGAGTAAAAAAGAATGACATACAGTTGGAGCAAACAAACGTTCGCACTCTAATACTTTATTATTTAACATTCTTCCGATTCATCAAGAAAGATGATATTCAAGTAATTATCGTATGCAGGCTCATAATTACGGAATAATTGTAGAAAATAAGAAAGCTGTTAAATGAAGCAGGTGGAATATATTTTTTGATCATGACGAGGGAAAAGTGTTCGTACAATGTGAATTTTATAATTTAAGACCCTCAAATTGCTCTCATTTTCTGGAGTGCAGAATGCAATCATTCACCTAAAAAACGAAACCTCAGCAACAGTTATTGGCAGTCGAGAAACCATGACTGGACATTTTGCACTGGTATTACCTATAGCGAGGTTATCATCATGAAGTATGGTTAAGGANTCATTCACCTTAAAAACGAAGCCTCAGCAACAGTTATTGGCTGTCGAGAAGCAATGACTAGACATTTTGCATTGGTATTACCTATAGCGAGGTTATCATCATAAAATATGGTTAAGGACGAACGAATTCAAAGAGGAACAAAACTTTTGGTTAGACGCTCGAATGAAGATCAAAGCTACGCGAAACTCTTCGTAAACCAAAATATTATCCACATAAATAATAGTACATATATTGCAATGTACGTAAAGGGAAATGCTATTGAATTTCAAAGACGACCTAGACATTCGTGGAAATTGTTGTGCCAGGTTGAACAAAATCTAATGATCATTCATAAAGAGTCTCGAGAAAATTTATTTTCATTATGAACGGGTATTACCACAGGAATAATAGGTATTGATATACTGTAATCACAAATAAAATTATAAGAGTTTTTGTTATCCGTACGTACTTATATTCTCATCATGCATCTATACACAATAATTACGTGACTAACAACTTTCTACGAGTTGTCGAAAGTGTATTAAGTTCAAAAATTTACGGCGTACAATTATTTGTCCCACCCTTCTTTAGTTACATTTCTCTGTAGCAGTGCCTAAAATATTGTGATATCATATTGAATTCCTCGCCAACTAGTATGTTAAAAGTCCGTCCCAGCTCAAGAAAGCGTTTGCTCNTAAAAAATCAAATTAACTACGATAGAAGCTCGTACATAACATTAAATAATCAAATAATCACAGTTGCCCATCACAGTGAGTTTCCATTAAAATGTTGACCCCCACAAAGTGTGTGCCTTCCAGTAAATAACCAAACAATAATAGTGGACCACCGAAGTCTTGGTGGAACCCATTATTGTAATCAGACCTCTACAATATGCCTCACATCGATGGAATGAACTGAACCGTAGTTATTGAGGGCAGACCCCATGAGGATAGCCGCGTCCTCGCGGCGCCTCAAGGAACCGCCCCCTATGGACATGACCCTGTCTCCACGGCTCGACTCGGAGTCCCCTGAAAACNGCACCAGTGTGGCATGGGAAGAGGTGCCCGAATTATTTTAAGATTTCCAAGGTATATAGACTATTATTATCGGATACCATGTACAACTATACAACTAAGAATGCCATGCGAATAAGTTTTAGAGCCTAAATCCTAAATGTTCTCAATCGAGCGTTGTAGTTTCTGCAAGCAAAGACTAGATTTAATATCATTGATGATGGTTCGGTAGGCGGAGTATAAGAAAAACGCAATGACTTGGATTTCGGTCGCACGTTGGCGCCATGAGTCCGCTATAAGTCGAACAAGCGTCGTCGAGTTGCGACGGCNCGGAGATGTTCCCCCGCACGAGCCACACTGTGACTGCTACCTCAAGGTGTGTAGGCAGCCAGCGCCGTAGTGGGTCCGCTAAGGCTCGAGCAAGCGTTGTCGAGTTGCGACGGCTTGCTGGGTGAGACCCGCTAGTGCTACCAACGCCGTGGTTAGTCCGCTTAAACTGGAGCCAAACTGCGGCAGCAGGTCTACCCGCTAGGAAACTGAGAGACTTCTCTCTCCGAGTCAGACTGCGACAATACTAAATAAGAGTGATGTCAGCGCCGTATTTAGTCCGTTAAGACTCGCTTCATGCGCCAGCACAAGGCGATTTGAAAGGATATAACCTGGGAGTACTGCCTTCGCCGTATTTAGTCCGTTAAGGTCAGAGCCCAACAGCGGCAGCGGTCATATCCGGACGAAGTACCACAGATCAATTACATAAGAAAATACTTCAGTTAAACGGGGACATGCAGCCACCGCTTAACGAACAAACGGACACACCAATTAGCTGCCTAGCCGTATGACGTATAGCCAACACCGCGCTCTATTGGCTGCGTGACGGTGCCTTATTTTCAAACAGTCGGGACAGAGATCCAATTTGTTTCGTACTACAGAAACGTCTAGACTCGGTATGATAAAGGATAATGAAAGGCCACATTAGCAAGACATCATCGTTTTAATATAATTTTCCGTTTCTGAAACCACAATGAAGAATTCGTAGCCGCATTTAATCAGAAATATCATGAAACCTTTACCCAGCATGTTGTCGCGAGTAAATTGAAATAGTTCATGGGCCAGGATAATTCGCAGTTATTGATGAGCAAGACACGCACGAGCTGCAAGAAAGTTACAACGAAGATTTAAAAATCGAATAACATTTGCAGCTGGAGTACAAGTCTTTGAGATAAAAGGTGCGGCAAGGAAGAATTTGCCTCTCTCTTCCAGTGACTGGTCGGATCACTTAGATACAACATACCCTCCCTCTTCTACGGCCAACGCCAAACTGAGCAGATTTAAAATCACTTTTTAACCAATCATAACGTACTAAGCAGGGAAACGCTTCAATTATGTCATTTTTCTGTTCATTCATTGGCCAATTTGATGGCGTCATTAGGTCCCAGGGCACCGGAAGAAAATTGACTGGCTGCTCTAACTCCTATGAAGTTGATTTGTGGAAGTACTGAACAGACGTAATTCGTCGCTCGAGATTAGCAGCTAAGTGATAGATAAGTTTTTTTGGAATAACCTGTAGCAGAGGCACTGTGCAGTGGCCTTTTTAAAGTACAGGCATTTATGCATAAATTTCAAATGAATGTACGTAAAGTTGGTAAATAAGTGCGTACGCAAAAAGCATTACAAGTACAAAATTATTACCGTAAAAACTATACTGTAAAGAAAAGTGAAAGTGAAAATAACCACGAAAATATTAAATTGAATTAATATCGATATCACACGTTTGAAGGGAGACTTGTCTAAAAACACTCACAGCTTAAAGCTAACTATCTAAAAAAAACTAGGCTAGCAAATACAAGTAGAGATGAATACAAACTCAGCTTAGGAGCGGATATGGCTTAAAGCTAGAGATCTAAAAAAAACTAGGCTAATTAATGCCAAAAGAGATGAATGTAAACTTAGCTTACGAGCAAACATATGACGCGTCCTGTCAATAGAAAATAACAATCCAGTCTATCAACCTGTCATCTGTCTTTATTCATCAGTCTTTGCTGACTTCCTCCTAACATAGAAAATAGTAACTAGTATTCTACAACTGTCTTCGCTTACAAAACAACCATGCTGTAAATCAGAACCAAGAACATTGCTGCATGAATGTTTTAACATGTTCTAGCTCAGAGAAGAACAGGCTGCAGGACAGGGACGAGTAGAGCAAGTGGGCTTGGTACGAGGTCGGCATTATAGCATTAGTGAGAGGACCCCGCCGCCTCCTCTACGCAATATGTCAGAGGACGCGCAGTTATTTTTTGAAGCCATCACCATGGTGGCCCGACGGAGAAAAGGTCAGCAAGCTGCTCAATAACGTCCACCATTTGTCTCCAAGCCATCAATAGAAGAGGACACGTTACCCCCGCTGACCCGCCCAAGCCCTTTCGCAGGCGCTATATTAGCCCTTGATCGAGTACTTCGTAATGTATGTGTTATGGAGCTCCTATGCGAAGCTTTCATAAAACGACATACTGCCCAGAGTCATTTCGTCCCAGTTATTGATTGATGGCACAACTGTGTAATATTTGTATTTTGTGCTGGACGTGACGGTCTCTTAAAACAGGCGGCATTTCACTAACCTTGTCTATTATTTGAGCTAGGCTTATTAAGAAGTGTATTTGAACGATGGTTTTGGGTTAGAACGCTCTAATCGGAAGGATTTAATGAGGCAATGTAGTACTCAGCGCATTACTTAGTCGCTATGAGGGCTGAAGTTCAAATCTAGGAATAGAGCGAACAGAGGTCTAATATTGGTACTAGCCTACATTTTCACACGCCTCGCTTGCTATGTGGCATGATGCATTGGGGCATGTTGCATGAGGATTTGTATCATGTGGCATGAGGCTTTGGGGCATGCGTCATGGCGATTTGTGGCATGTGGCATGACGATTTGTGGCATGTGGCATTGCGATTTGTAGTATAGTGGTATGACGATTTGTGGCATGTGGCATGACGCTTTGTGGCATGTGGCATGGCGATTTGTAGTATAGTGGCATGATGCTTTGAGAAAGAAAGAATGAAAAAAGGTGTGCTTCTTTTGCTAAGAAACCCTACCTTTTCGGGCACTCTGCTGTGGCATGTAGAAATCAGAGGGTTCCCGTGCCTTGTAGAATAACTGGTAGAAATGCTTGACACGCTACCTACGGATTGGGCCGCCGATGTGTAATGGTGTACACGCTCACCAACACACATTTTGTTAACAATTGCAGAAAACACGCATATACGAACTAATGAAATAACTAAATACTATCAAGTCGAGTATAGAGAGGGAGCAAAAGGATAAGACTCGTCGCTGAACTCCAACTCGGCTCCCTTTACGGAACAATCTAGCTATATGCGAGGGAACGTGGGAACTGAAAAATTCAGTAAACATTTATATCGTTATGATTTCGAGTCATATAATGTTTCAATTCATGTGACATCTGATTTGCAATGATATCAGAAATCGGAACGTTATGGCCAGATCTGCCTTAAGTCGTCAATGATTACGTCAAGATAGAGGTATAGAGAAGTCTCGTCCTGAAGTGTACATACGAGTGCTCATTTAAAGATCAAAAGTGCAGGATCAATGTTTTAGCAATAAATTGATAAACTTTGCACTTAGTATTAAATATAGTGAAATGTAAAAGCAATTTATCAAGATAAGTTGGAACAGTGTGCACCATCCGTCCTTCTCCATACTGCACCTAAAGATTGAAACGAACACAAGCGCGGCATGTTTGCAGCTCTTGGCATCGGTCAATTGGTCAAAGCCAGGATATGACGTCAAAAACTTCATGTGAAGTGATGAAGTTAGTATAGCTTATATTGATGTGTCATAGAACTTGGAAAGTTTAATTTCACATTTAGAAAAAAATTGCAAGATTCATTACAACACAGGGGAATTGAGTATAATATCAAAACTCACGCGGTTCATTAATTAAATACAAGGCGAAGAGAAGTGAAACTGTGATTTCCATACATTTAAACAATTATGTAAAATAAAATAAATTGAAACCACAGATGTGGGAAGGGTTTTGTCGAACAAAGTTGTTAAGGGCTGAAGATTTTAGACGCAATCCTAGACCTTAAAAAGTATAGACTATTAATGCTTCCGATGGCCTCTATTGTTAAAAAACTGAAAACCGTATCATTTATTTATGCGTGGACGTTCAAGTTTGCTCCTGAAATGTGCTGGAAATTACAGGTAATAAATTATGCTGCTTGCCAGCCAGCAGGAAACCAGCAAAGAAAACGCGTCGCTTCTTGATGGCCAGATACTAGAGTGAAATCATAGAGTGATAAGGAATATATCTTAGCGCAAGTGAATGGAGATTCTTATGTGAGCGCAAAGCAATAGTAAAGCCTTGAGGTACACAATTTGTGAGGAGCAAAATTTTTTAGGCTTTCACGTTCAGAGGCAAAAGCATGTTGTGAAAGCTGATGATTATCTGGTAATTATATTGTATTGCACACTTCTTCTTTCCTGTTTTTTTTCTGTAACCGTCAGAGATAATGATAGCTTCAATATCCATGAACGTAGTTACGTCATACGGAAAAGTTAAAGTTCGCTGAAATCTTTTTGGGTCTTCGTGTAACTGACTGAATAATTGGTGCAATGGAAAAACCGTGAACCGATCACTACTTTTGCAGCCCTATGACCCACGAGTTTGTTCTTAACATGATTTTAATGGTGTGAAGAACGCTGAAATTGGGTACCTCACTTTTATGTTGAGTGGTGCAGAATACGATATAACTGGAAACGTAAAAGAAAAAGAGAACTTTCTATCATGAGCGCTGACAGCTGCGAGATCAAGGAAAAGTAAAGTTTACGAGACAAGAGAGCAATGATCGGTGTGCTTTCATTACACTGTCAATCACCAAAGTGCACTTAAAAAATTGTCTTATGATCTAGGGTCTAGGCGAATATGAAAAAAGCTACCGCAATATTTTGGTGAGATACATTTACATTCTTTGTCATTGCCCCGAAGAAGAGACCTGCAGCCTCATTGTAACTGCCTCAGCCATTCCTCCAACAATTCATTGGTGGTAGCAATTTGACTTGATTGATCGCTCTCTCGGCAGCAGCGAGAATGGCATAATGAATTGATAACATACTCGTACAGTTCCAAGCAGAGCTCGAACCATAATTGATAACAAACTCGAACAGTCCCTAGCAGAGCTCGAGCCACTATTGGTATCATAGTCGTACAGCCCCTAGCAGAATTCGAGTCACAATTGATAACATATTCGAACAGTCCCTAGCAGAGCTCGAACCACAATTGATACATACTCGAACGTACCCTATCAGGCCTCGAACCACAGTTTATACTTACTCGAACAGACCCTAGCAGAGCTTGAGCTCCAATTCATGGAAACAGAGCCAGTCGCCGCAGTTCTCGCTCGTACTACGAGGAACGTTCGTCAGGTCAATTGATGCATTTGAGCGCATTCTTAAAGTGGCAAAAACATTATAACTCTTTGCAAAAACTGGACAGTCGAGCTTCTTTAGTCGGAGGCCCTTGCGAGCACTGAATGGGAGTGCCACCGGACCGTGCGACCGCAGCCCGGGAGGAACATTCCCTTGATTTTATGGGACCATTCTTCCCGATGCATGAATTTTGTATTCGTTGCTTTAATCTTCATTTGGTTTTGTGAATCATTGTGAAACTAGCATAGAGTTTAACGTTATTATTTTGGCTAAATCCCTTTTTGACGTATTGTTAAGTGGGGAAGTTCTTTCTTCTGCAGGCATTTCGTTTGGCTATAACGTTTCCTAGTTAAACAGAAAAGCAGGGCCTTTCAGCCAGCTGAAGTGCAGTGTGATACTGCAGCTGATTTCCTCTTATTAGTAATAATTTCCACGAATTAAGTGAAACTTCATTAAAATATACATCAATGTACTACCATAACCGCTGGGTCCGCCATGAGGTTATACTGAGTAAAAAGTTTCAAGCGATCGATCTACGTACACACGTCTGAACATCCGTCTCTCCCATTTGTGGAATTTTCTGCTTTCTCCTTGATTTACTGAGTGAGGGATGTGTCTTACTTTGACTCCACGCCTTTTGTGACGTTTGACATCAGTTAATTCATCTCGGCTTACGAAGGCATGTCGGATTTACGAACACTTCGGATTAATTACCAGGTACACTTCGTATTAACAGATAAATTCAGTGCAAGTTAAGATCACTCCGGCTTCGCGGTCACCACTTGACCTAAATGATTCCTGGGTTCTGGGCTGACAATCTGTAACTGTGTTTCTGCGACGCCAACGTTGCCACCTGACTGAACAAATCGACTGATATAGACTTAGCCTTTTAACACTTTAAATATTTTTACATTATGACAGCAGCAAATTTCGTATGGAAAACTAGCTGTGATCTGATAAATATTTCCAATAAAGCTCCAACTAGCACTGTACGGAGAACTAGCTGCAGTCTTGTGCACATTTGCTATAAGGCTGCCGTTAGCTTTGCAAGAACAGCTTCCAGCATCCGTCTTTTGAAACTGCCTAACTTTATACCACTAATCCTTTTGGAGTTAACATGATCAACACTTACAAATATATAATATGAACTAGTTCTTCTATATGACCAGGCGGGAGAGGGAAGGCGAAAAGAGGAGAAAGAGAAAGACATGTGCAGTACAGGTTATCTACACTTAAGTACTGGTTTCTTACTTCATTTCTACAAGTCTAAAACTGAAATTTTTGACACAAGCAAGCATGGATTGCGAAACACGGCAACAATCGTCATCAGCATTCTATGCAAATTTTTAAATTACCTTAAAAATTATTCTTCTGAATAATTTAAATTAAAGTTAATGCAATGTCTTCATGGAGAAAATTAATCTATTTTAAAGAATTCGTCATACTGGTCTCATCGTTTGATCATAACCGAGTGAGTATTTCGTATATTGACAATAGATTAGCTCGCCCCCAGCCTTGTTGTCAAGAGAATGCACCTCGCTGAGAGTTCGATTCTGCTCAGCTTTACAGAAGGTTCTTAAATTTACCGAGGTCGCAAGGCAAACTTAGACCTAACTCTCAAAGCCTAAACTCCAGAAGCGAGAGACCTGAAAAAATTCTCCTATCTTAGCTAACCTGCTCGCCCCATAAAAAGGTTAACCTTCTGGCTCCTGATACTGCGGGAGAATTGCGGGGTACGTTATATGTATCATTACTTTATTTTTTCAAGCATGTTAATGTCAAACGGTGCTTATCAATAAATAATTATTAAGAATTAAGTCATGTTGTAAATTGACCATTATAAATTGTCCAGCCGGTACGCAGAACCGAATTCAAACACACATTGCACTTGTATTAATTGAATCTTTGATGTACAAGGTTAAATTAAAAAGTTTAATCCCAAATATTCAATACTTGTAACTTGTTTCTGAACTATATTTCTTACATGAAATGAATAAGAAATGAAAAGTATGAAATGGAGTTTTATTTAAAATTTGACATCGGGGTCATCATCCGTCACCAGCTTCTAAAGCCGCCTGGGAACCTCAACAAATGATTTCACGTGGTGCTGTTGGGAGACGGTAGGGCTTTCAATTTTCAAATAAAGTAACAGGTCTGAAAAAGAAATGAAAAACCTAGATATAATTCCTATATGCCATGGAATATATAAAAACGTAAACAATTACAATACATGAAAAAATTATAAGTATTTTAAAATAGGGTGCTCTCTTCTGATCGCCCTGTGGATAACTGAGAGTATTTCTTTTTCAGCGTAAGTAGAATTACACCGATTCATATTTTTTGATGAATTAATATTAGCTTATTTACAGCCTGTAAACTTGCGAAAGTCTGGAGACTCCTCCAAGTAAGACTAAATTTTCATGACCTGACCTTGAGGAAAAGCATAAGAGGTTACTAAAATATATATATTAAAAGTGAAAATACGAATGCTACGCTACATCTGCAGTTACCGGGGAACATTGTAGCGCCAAGCTCGAACAGACCTCTCATTTGTCCATCACGACGCTGAACTAATACACTGGTGGAACTTTAACAAAAGGCTCTCAGGAATATTTTTTCCAT
Organism: Orchestia grillus; assembly: GCA_014899125.1. NCBI lineage: Eukaryota > Metazoa > Arthropoda > Malacostraca > Amphipoda > Talitridae > Orchestia > Orchestia grillus. Next base: position 11,997 of record VOMN01018206.1, read on the forward strand.
CTCATTGCGAGATAAGTATTAGAAATTTTATTTTACATCTATCCTATGGTTCTATGCTTTAAAATCATACGCACGGTTTCCAGATAAAATGATATACGGCAAGTTTTTAATATTTATCAGCGTAGAAAGCCGTAGATCGTTACCTCCATCGTGTTTTTATTTCTCGCGTGCGTCAAGAATTTGAGAAATCGCTCCTATTTTTATCATCGACTACCAACATTTGCCGCTGGGAGCCTGCGGCGCCGTATGAGTTCATACGCTCATAAATTGAGCTACGATCACACGTTGCTCATAAACGTCGGGACCGAGAGTTATGAGTGTATTTCAAATGAGCGTAGGGTGACTTCCCCGAGCTGAGTGTATGGGGAAACTCATCTTGCCGGCGGGCAGAGCACGAAGTTCAGATAATTAACAATCCATTTATCTTTAACTCGGTGGGAAAAAATCCATCTGATCCAGACGTAGTATCATGGCTCGTGCGAACGCTAGTTTGAGAATATCACGCTAGAATTAAATCCATTGCACTATAACTATAAATATATTGCGGTTAAATGAAATGCATAAAACTACATTCGAGAATTTCGCTGCAGAATGAAATACATCAGATTACGTGTGAGAATCCCATGGCAGAATTGTATTCAGAAAAGGCCAGTTGAAGAATATTATGGTAAAATTGGTTGTATTAAATCAAATGTTAAAAACATCATTTGGAATAGGATGCATTAAACGCCAATTTAAAAATACCATGGTAGAACTGGATGCATTAAACGCCAGTTTAAGAATATCATGGTAGAATAATTGTAAGCCATAAACACCATCTTATGAATATCATGGTGGAATTGAATGCACTTATTCCAATTTATGAATATCATCGTAAAAATGAATGCATCAAACACCAGTTTAAGGACATCATTGTAGAATTGGATTCATTCAACGCCAGTCTGATAATTTTGTCGCTGAATTATGTATATTCAATTCCAGTCTGAGATTTTCATAATAGAATTCAGAGCATTAAGGATGGTCTGGCTCGAAATTCAAGTCAAAGTAGCCGTCAAAACATAAATCTTACCTTGGAAGTTGAGTGAAAAATCGCCGATCATTTGACCGTATTGAGCACGCAGCAGTTAAGACAAATGATCGAATAGTGCACCGAGTGACACCTTCACCAGATGAGTTTTTCTTGACGCTAAGTTCCTCAAAAAACATTCGCTCACTGTCACAAACAAACAACTGATGCCTGATCTAATTGGGGAAAATGACGTGAAACTTTTAAAAAAGTTATGAACAATTAAACAAGGTTGACTACCGACCAGTTGAAAATGAGGCCATTTGATTTTGTACAACTGTTCCCAAGAAGTTCTTAACCCTTTGTGCCTTAAATTAATTTGTATGTAAGAAAAATATGTTGATGCATTTCTTGTTATATACAGGAAGCCGCAAAAAACATATTTTCAAATTAGTATACTTGACAAATTATTAAAGCTTGTTGAAAACACTATTATACACGTTTTCTTTTTTCGTTTATGCTGGAAAGTTAATAAGGTCTCAACCAAAATTGTAAATTTTGCAGCGCATTAATCAAAAGGAAAATGAGGGATGCACGAGGAAGTAAATTTTTTTATACCGAAGTGTTTTTACCCGGGTGATACAAAAAAGAAAACCCATTTTCAAGTTCATATATTGTACAAATTATTAAAGCCAGACGCTTTCTGAAAACACAGTTTAATACGTGTACTTTTTTGGAAAAGTGATTCTTATATTATAGGTGGGAGGTTAATTTCACTGGACGTGTCCTCCATTTCATTCTGCATAGGCTTGCAGTCGTCTTCGCATTCGTGCGATAACACCTGCTATACAAAAACATTCCTGTAATTAAGTAAAAAGTACACTTTGCTTTTGGAATATCCCCACGAGAATAAATTGCAATGTACGTGTCAAGTCCGGTTATTTGAGTGGCCATCATTCAATTGGTTGGCTTAAACTTAAAAAACAACCTTTCTCCCTGCTGCGGGGCTATCACGCTAACCAGCACGCCATGGATCCCACGTTTAGAACAAAGGTTAAGAACAATAATACGATCTGTGAAAATATTCTGTGGCAATTCTCGCGCTGCGCAACTTCTACGCACTGGAGCGCCATTTTGAATTCACTACAGCCTAATAAATCTGTTTTGATGAATTTGATGCAGTATATTATTTTTAAAAAGTTGTACTTCCTCGCGCAATTAATTTTTTCTCGTTTTGCTTAATCTCTGTAGAATTTACGAATCTACTTTCGCCCTTATTAAATTTTTAACATCATTGCAAAAAGAATAAACATATAAAACTTTCTTTTTTAGAAAACGTCTAGCTTCGATGGTTTGTAAAATATACTTATTTGAAAGTTGGTTTCCTTTTTTGTGTCATCCTATATAGGGAAAATAGGCATATCTAAACATTTTTTTTTAATTAGTATAAATTTGAATTTTTTGAAAAAAGCCATCAATGCCCTAATAATGCTCTAAATTACCCCGTTCTATGCTAAATTGAAATGGGTTATACAGTATACGTCATCTTCAGGAAACAAGGGTTGAGCTTCTACTTTTATCTTCAGGACTTGTAATCGTTATACGATTCAATTTTTCGCATCTGTTTATTTTGCGACTTAATGCAGCAATGGTTGCCCCTACGACGCCTCTGAAAACAGCAAGAGTAGGTGCCTATGGTCAGGCCCTTAGCGAAAAGGAGTTTTGTATTACTGTTCATCACTATCATTTCATCACTGCTCTGGTCATAATCATTGCTATAACGATTTTTCTTATTATTACCGTTATTACTATTTATATTATTGGCTGTTAATATTGCAGTTTCGACAGTGTGCATGCAATAATATGACAGTTATCTTCAGGAGTCAACAACATAAAATTCTTACATCCATGATAGTTATTTATCTTGTTTTTAACCACAAATACCTGCACG
>VOMN01018213.1:0-28315 GCA_014899125.1 Orchestia grillus
TTTGGCGAACGACAGCTAGGGTTTTGTCGTTCCGTCACAAACATACGGCTGCAGCTAATTTTTCTTACAAAGTCGATAATTAATGCATCATCGATATCGCCAAAATAGTTTCATTTGTAAATATTATGAATCACAAGAGATGCAAATCATATAAGGTGGTGTATAACATTCTTATTTTTTCCAAATGTTCAGGCGGCACATACTATGTACAGGATTCATAAAGCGACATATTAGAGAAATTTTGCTCCAACTTCAACGAAGAGCTTAAAAATGTATTGAAAGCAAACTGTCTTGGTATCGATTAATCATGAGCATGGCAAGAGTAATAACTACTCGATACAAGGAAGACATTGGTTGCACTTCTCACCTATTTGAAAAGATTACGCTTTGAAATGAAGAATCGATTAAGGGGATCAATGTCGCGCAACTCTTCATGATTTCATGCCATCTTCAGCTCAAGGCAATACGGTAACGGGGATAAGTAACCCAACTCTTTGCTCCAAGCGTGATCAAGAGCACGGCACGATTATTAGCATCTACGACCTTTCCTCATAGATTGATCATCACTTTCGTATCTCCTAATTCCAGAAGGTATATTGGGTATGCAATAAAATTGAGCCACTCTCAATTAGACGTCCTCGAAGACCAATGACCGAGACTCTAGGAGTAAACGAGAAAATCATCTATCATAACCCTTATTGCCCTGAATTAATTCAAAAGTGAAACAAAACAGTGACGCATTTCTTGATATAGATGGGCCATAAGCACGTCAGAGAAATTTTCATGAATTATTATAATTCTGAATCTTTTGAAAGAGGCCATACGGGTATTTGTAATATCGCTCTTATTATAACATAGTATACATTACTTCAAAGGGGATAGACATATGTTCTACTGGGGCAGAACGAGCACCAGAACCCTTAGCCTCGATTTAGAAATTCCAATAGCTTCTCAACATCCCACCTGATTTACGAGCAGCGGCTTCCAGCAAGCACGTGACGCCTTCCGTGTACAGCGGGTTACCGTCCAGAGACATGCTTTCAATACGCGAATTAGAGGTCACCGACTCGGCCAAAATCCGGCAGCTTCCAGCATCTGCACGAGGATCAGCGCCTTGAAAAATACACGAATTAGTAGCTCTAATGTGGTATCATCAGATTAAAAAGTCTCGTACTTTTTGAATACGATGAGTAGCAGTTTTTACTCTTAGATGCTTCTTTTGCCGCACAAATTAATCGTGTTCAAAATTAATAATAGTTCATGACTAACATTGAAAAAATTTCAGATTTCATATAGCCAGGAATAATACATTTTTACAACTCTACGAAGCTACTAATGAAGAATTTTATTGCGTCCAGTAGTATTTCATCTTATTCTTGATTATTAAGTCAAGAAAAGTTGGTATATGAAAAATCCTTACATTGTTCATTAAATATACCAATCAGATAATGAGGTTGCCATTAAGGAGAGCGAGAAATAAGCGCTGTCCCCGCATCCTCGTTAGAATACTAAACAAAATAAATCGCGTGGAACGAATTAATACAGCATGATTTGATATTTTCTGCTCTGACAAAGTCTTGCTCACCTAGTACATTATTGACGAGTTTGAGGACACGGAAGTTAGGCGAAGAGATGACGGAAGCCAACAGTGGTGCAGAGGCGGATCCGACACAATTGTGACTGAGGTCGAGGACAGAGAGAGAAGGCAATGTCAGCAACGAGCACAAGCTCTGCACGTGGGCGTCCGTCAATCCACTTTGAGTGAAACTGAACAGGAAAGAAACGCAAAATTTAGAGTACGAGTGTTTCGACTCCGCGCTGAGTGCACATCGCTCATAGACGAAGGGTGAAATTATACGCAACAACCAAGCTTACTCCGTGATACCAAGTACCTCCGTGGTCGGTTGTATTTCTTATGTCAGGGCATTGCTTCTACTCGTACACTCGACACTTCTGCAAATGTGTTGTACAATCATTTCTCTATGTTTCCAGTATCAACCCTTTAAAATACATACGTCTCAATATTAAAAAAAACTTAGAATCACGGAGTAAGCCTAATTTTCTTATGATCAGGGAGTAAGCTTAATTTACCCGATGTTCGAAAATTGCCCTTTTCATTGTTGAATCGGTAAAAGTGATTTACACTGGCATGGCACTCAATAGCCAGTGCGAGAATTTCGTAGTTGTAAAGTAAGCGCTCCTACAATATTTCATGGGTTTCTCCAAGACCAGGTCTGCTTCCGTCTGTGCCTTATTTTAAGATTCGAGAATCAGTTTGTAGCTCAACTAGTAAGCCAACATCGAAAAAATAATGAAAGTTCCACGATTGAATTAATAGTTATAAAATTGCACTTCCTGGGTCAAACGTACCGTACTTTGAGCTGAGAAAAGCGTAATTTACAAATGAGTCGAGAAAAATTCAAATAGAAGTATTACGTCAAAATTTAAAAATATATAATTGAGGTGAAAGCAATAAAAACTCTACGGAAGGCCGCAGAAAGTGGCACACAGATACAGATCCATGCCATGCTGAAACGCGAGTGGAACGCGGTTCTGCGATCCTCGAAGCATTTTAGCAAAGCTCAGCCAGTGGAAAAGGAGTACAGCTGAAACTTCACGTCTTTCCCTCACATTTTCTTTCCTAGATAAGACAACAGTTTCGTAACTCGGGTATTCATCAAATCTAAATACTCGCTTCTATTTAGGAGATTTACTAGAGGCAGAACCGCGAAGGATTTCGAAGAGGTTTTCATTCAGTGACGGAATCTAATACAGTAACTTTAGTGCATTCATTTTCGCATTTAACGGAACTGTAGGGTAGAATATTGTTTAAATTTTTGAATATGATTTTTTCTTAGCAAAATGTTCTTTGAGACATACTGTATAACGTACGAAAATCAGAAAAGTGTACCTGTAAAATTAACTGGGCTATGAGTGAAGAGAGAAAAAATAATAATTTTAATGAAATTACCCACAGTTTGACTGCGAACGATGCAATATTGTATTATAAAATCAGTTTAGAATGCTTCTAACCAAACGCTGGAGCCGCTGCACTGAACATGGGCACATGAATTGGGAGGGAGCTCACGCTCACCACAGAGCACCTTAGTCCACGAACAAAACGAGTTCTTTTCATCGAGTGACAAATGTGCCATATTTGAAAATAATCCATCCCATACGAAAAAAAGTTTCTAACCATGACGGTTCCCTTAATGCACCTCGTTTCCAAACGTTCCTTTTGAAAATTACAGGAAAAAAAATTATTTTACTATCTATTTATACATCCATATTAAGAGTCTATATGATACTACGTCCACTTGAAAGTTTCCATTGTTTATTGCATGTGGCGCCGCATGCAATCACTGATTACAGATAACTTTTCACGAGTGAACTTGAAAACAAAATATAAACGTGTGGCCGTAACTTTGATCCTTTGTCATAACATAAAACTGAAAGTATTGTCACTTTATAATTAATTAGCAAATCGTTAGTACAGGCTAAGTCCAGTGGTAGAAATTACTAAAATATGGCCACACGTTTTAAGAAAAATATTCTCAAACTTAAACTATGTCCACTAACATTCTAGGTTCACTAGTGAAATTTTTTAAAATATGCCTGCAAAAATAAAACAAACAGACCTAAAAGAAGTTAAGCTGGAACCAGAGAGAGCCTCAGCCAGCTCTGCAGTTGCACTGCTGGGCAGCGGTACGTCAAAGGGAGTCCTAGGCCACACCACCAACGACACGCTCTGAAACAGTCGATGTGTTTTAACGAGTTCGCTACCACATGACGCACGTGCGCGCCATGTGGTATTTGGTACTTTCAGCTCAGCTGTTATTTAGATATGTTCCAATACTCTCGTTATCTCTTGATTCTGACGTACATGTGCGTCTTCCTTGATCATGTATGGGCTACAATGACTTACTTTGTAGAACCCTTACGATACAAAAAATTACAATTTAAATGTTTATTAATGAAAACAATTAAGAAGTATGGAAAACAAAACTAACTTTCATGGTGGCATCGAATGGGTTAATTTAGTTAATCGAGGCAGGGGAACTATATGCCCTCATACGATACTTTCAAGGTTTTTGGACTGAAATGGAATGCCGTTACGCTCAAAATTATTCATACCCTTACAGTATTCTTCAATACATTTGAATAAAAACTTCAACATGCCATTTTCCTCAGCAATGCTCAAACCAAAAGTTTCAAAGGTGGTCCGGAATAAAACGCAAAATAAGAGTTTTTGAAATTATTTCAAAGAGATAACGAATGATTTCAAGTGAACCACTTACATATTTCTTCGTAACCATTTCAATAACCTATTGTAAGCCACCTACACCTACAGTATAACAAAGCAATGCTATTGGATTAATATGAGAATTTAGTTTAATAATGCAGATATTCCAACTTACTCCAGAGTATTCGAATTTGTTTACTTAACGTTAGCATCCGTAAAATATTTCTTTCAAACTTTAGCCACAATTCAGACATGGTAAAGACAGAGGAGGTAGTATGGAATTAAGACGGAAAATAGTAGATGCTAACTAGAATGGCAGTATCTTCAAATCGATTTCGAAGATATTTGACGTCATATCAACTGAGAAAAATGTCGATGCCAGGACAAACCCAAGAATTTTAAATAATCGGAGGAAATTGTGAAAGATGAATGGACAAAGATTTCTGTTGATGTCTGTAAAAACATTGTAGTAAACTACAGAAAACGTCTGTAAGCAGACATTAAAAATAAAGGCTTCGCAACAGGTTCTTGAGATGGATACGTTCATTGGCTATCATTGTTCATCATTTCTTTAAAAAAATTCTTTCAAAACTCATTTTGCACTATATCTCACAACTCCTTCGAAACTTTTGGTATAAGCATTGCTAAGAAATGGAGCCTACTGAGAGATTAATCCAAATAAATTCTAGAGTACAAATAATTTTGGGCGTAATTGTACGTCCGTGAAGTTAGAAATAGAAAAATGACAGGCAAAACAAAAGAAGAATAGAAAGAAAAATATTTTTTTCTTTCTTCTCTCCAATCTTCTTCAAGCAATTAATTAAGATTTATCTTGAATACTCAACTGTGCATACCCTGGATATATTTTCTAAGTAAATATAAACTATAGTCCGCGTTTCAGTTCTGAAAGCGCTAATAACCACCAAAGACTTTTCAATGAAGGGTATAAGGCCCAATTTTTGAGAAACGCCTGGCTGAAACATTCTCAATTGCGCTATAAGCCTTACAAAGATGTCAACACACCTAATCGAGCACATATACCCAAAACTATAACTTTTAATGCGGAGATTGCTGAAGTTACCATTTCGTTAAATAGGTTTGCCACTGAACGTATTTTGAAATCGACGACCATTTCCTTTTTGCTTTTTTCATCCTCACCTGCAGACAGGAGAGCTGTCGCACCGCGCTGCTCACGCGTGCGACCCACGTAGCGGTGTCGCCAATCCTGCTTGGAATATTTATAAAATTAAAAAAACACAGAATTCCCGCATGAAATGTTTATCAAATCAAAAAATGCATAATTTCAGTATGAAATATTCATAAGATGGAAAAAAACGCTTAATTCAAGTTCTGCATTGAATATTAATATGATGGGAAAGAGCGTATAATCCAAGTCCTGTATGGAATAATTATAAATCTAAAAATAACTCCCGATTAAAATCCTACAAGGAACGTTTACAGGATTAAACATAACGTATGGTTCAGTGAATAAAATTTTGGGTCAAAGACGTGATCAATCCATACAACGAATGCAAAAAGCCTACGACAATAGGACGTCAAACTTTTACTTCAGTGCTGATTAATCTATTGAAGTATATGTTCTCAAAATAGAAAAAACCTTCAGTGTTGAACAAAATATTAAAGCTTGTATCCCAGAAATCGGACATTATCCAGGCCTCCATTGTGAATTGCTTTCCAACCTAACTGAGGCATACAATTTTTACTATCAGGCCAAGAACCTTGTTGCAATCTATAGAAATGATATAACGAAAAAAATCCAGCTAATACTTTACTAGACCATCTTTTACATTGATTACACCTTTCATTCTATTAGGCATACATTCTTAAAGATTTTTTAAACAATTTAGGCGAAATATTCGTCCAAAGTACGCGCAAATGTTGAGACATATCTTTCAACGAAGATGGAAGAAATGTTAAGGCTCGCGGGTCCCTCTCCAGCTGGTCCACAAGTTTTCGATAAGGTTTAAGTAAGGGGACTGTGGAGGCCATTCCATGAGTTAATCATCGTGATCACTGAACACAATTTGTACTTCATGAGACCAGTTAACGTGAGCGTTGTCGTCCACAAATGCGAATGAAAATTCATTAAACAGGTGTACTTGGTTACCTAGGATGTCCAACTAATCCTGAAATTTCATTTTGTTGCTGCACAAAGTTGCCGATCCTAATCCCGACCGTGTGAAGCACCCTCAGGCCATAACACTGGCCCCGGAAGTCGTACTGTAGGCGCGATGCATGCAAGGTCCAAAGCTTCAAAAGCTTCCCGTCTCATTCTAACTCGGCCATATTTTTGGAACAAGATAAACCTATGGTCATTTGACTATAGGATAAGTTTCCATTGCTCTACAGTCCATTCTTTGTGAGCTTTTGCAAGGTGGAGCAGTTTCGTTCGATTAGTTATGTTGACTACATTTCTGGAAGCAGCACAACTCTTTCACCTATTTCCTTCCGTTCTAGGTGTATGGCGAGCAGAAATTTTCTTAGGACTTTTGTTGATCATGCTGGTCAACTGCTGGACCTTTATTCGCCCGTTCATTTTTACCAATAGCTTCAAGCAAAAAACGCCTGTCGGAAGTATTTAGAACTTTAGCTCTGTTACCACTGAAGGACTGCACTTCACCGTCATTTTTCCACTCGGCAATTGTTCTTAGTACAGTCTCAAGTCCAACGGTCATCCGATACATTTCACTGACGAATTTTCCACTCTGGAGTAAACTTATAACCTGTCCTTTGTCAACGACAGAGATCATGTTTGTAGGCTTTTTTCGGCGGGATTATTCACGCTTGTTATCGCGATGAGATCAGGGACAATACTGACTACAAGTGACACTGGCCTCAACTCGACATTTTACCAGGTTGCAATAAATGTTTTGACTGGTAATGTATTGGTTGCGATGAAACTGATCAGCGAAACGACCCTGAAAATTTTTAGTTATAACACGTCTTCATTCATTGAAGACGATCCAGACGCTAGTACGAGAAAGCGCAATACGCTTTAGCCCTAGATCTTTTCAAGCATGAAAGAAACTAATTATTGTTGTTGCATAACCAGTTATTGCATTTAATGCAATTTTTGAAAGTGAATTTAGGTATAAATAAAGGTCTCTTCTCAAAGCTAAAGTTTAAATAAATAGGTGAACACTTAGTTTTACCTTAGCCCTGACCTCGCTTGGCAAAACAAGGAATTTTTTGCTTACAAAAGAGTTGCTCCGTTTTGAGTATTTTACGTACATTTGCTTAGAGAAACAAAGCTTTCAGCATCAATGCTCCAGAGGTCTAGCAGCCATGCACTGACATTAGACGAGCTTAATTCTAGTATACTGGAACACCCGCTTACGAACATTCATCCACTCACGAAAATCTCACCGTGCTACAAATAAATATTTGTCGGGAAATACGTCCCCACTCACAAACTAAGCCTATTCAAATCGTAAGTTGAACTTAATACGTAAGTGAACACCACATTTTCTAAAGAAAATTGTTTTAGGATGATGAATTCCTCATAAGTGGAGCCGTGTTTGCACGTCGAGGTTTCACCGTACCTGGTTCTCAAGGACAAATCTATTGCTAGGCATCAGGGAACGAGCCCTGCACTACGAGAGCAGTCGTTCAGGAGGCACGCAGCTCAACGGAAAATATACTTTTACATATTTTGTACAAAAACCAGTAAACAAATTTTCTAGTCACTAATTTCACGAGTATTTAATATCACTAGTTTTAATGTCAAAAGCGTTGCCATTGGAAGCTAAGCTACTCCAGTAACACCTCTCTTCAAAATTTTACAAACATTGCCGCATGAATAAACCCACGCGAAATAACATTTCCAAGTAATACCACTACTTCTAATTTCATAAGTATTGCTGCATAACAAAACTGAAGTTAACTTACACAAGATCTACGGGTGGCAAGCGGGGGACCCGTAGGTGTCATACTTGGTTTTTGCAGGCACCCACAATCATTTCCAAGTCCAAGGTCGTCGACCTCGAGCTGGGCTTCTTGCGATTGGTCCGGTGACGCGTAGAGATCGCCCGCGCTTGTGATTGGTCGGCTCTGTTTGCCGTCACATCAGACACTGGAAAACAAGATACCTCGTTAATAAAAGTTTCAACTTAACTTAAAAAAGCTCCTGAAGTAGATTAACATGAAGCTATTCGGTTTTCAGATGAATATAGAATGCTCAATTAATTATTATACAACATACGTAAAATTGAACCGTTCTAACAATATGAACAAATCATCATTACGGCATTCTTCGATCAAAGTAATCATTTGAATAGGACTCATACTCGCGAAGTATAACAATACGAGATCAAGGTTTCACGTATTTTCACAGGCATCGTTGATCTACCAAACGAACTTTTAGCAGGCTGATCAGGGCGACGAAGAGTTTGCAGTCGGCCAGACAAGGCCAAGGATAAAAGCTCTTCTAGATACCGGCGCTTCCAGTCACCGTCAAGGCATTTGATGTGCTGCATGAAATGAAAACTCGTGTTGAGGCTTGCAAGTCATCAGTGGCAATCCGGAAAGAGATTACAATGTTTACTCGACAGGATCAAGTGAAGTATACTTCTGTCAACTTCAAATGAGATTCAGTCCATGAAAATATGTAACTTCCATTTTCAATATTACAGGCTGTTTCTTATATGATCAGTCAAACTTGAAACGGACCGTGTAAACTAATATGATCAAGAACTTATTAGAACTATACTAGCAGTAAAACTTTTTATACCTGCGAATTTTACTCTGACACAAGTATTATTTGGAATACGTTCATGATGGAAATCATATTTTTCGTGAAAATGCGAGTTTCTGTGGTTTGTGAACAGCACAACGAAGGGTAAACCACCGACGTTACTGGGAAAATTTAGAGAAAATATGAACATAAAATGGAACACGTACTCGTAAATGGAAATTCGTATTTGATCAATTAAAACAAGAATTAATCCTAGATAGCCCAACTTACATGAGTCATCATGCTAGAGGAATACTTCTGACTCGTATCCAAGGTTAATGACCGGAAGTGTAAAAGAGCGACTACACCACCCACTACACATACCTTCTGTAGAAGACTAGCAACATTACTCACGTTTATAGCGGGAAGATCGAAGGAGCGTCTAGATTGAAATTTTTTCGGTTCTCGACTCTCTCTAGTTTGCATTTTGCTTGCATTAGGGGTAGATGAAACAGTGTTCAAGTTTTCAACAGAGTGTGTTTCTTCGAACGAGCATTGGCCGCGAGAGGGCGTCCAACTGCGGTCCGGCACTCGGAGCAGCGTCTGCGCAGTGTAGACGTGGGGAGGCAGAAACTCGGCCAGAGCTCGGCGCTTCCAGTAGAGATCTCCAGGTTCCAGCGTGAGAGCTCAACCACAAAATGATGCGTTGGTTAATGGAAAACGTAGAAAAGATGCTCAACTTAGACCAGACTCAGCCGATGATCCATCTCCTTACCCAGGAAAAAGTATCAATGCGAAAGAGATTCACATGGATAATTCTGTAGTTATTAGTTGAATAATATAAAAGAACCACGATGAATTATCGAGAACTGTAACAAAAACGTACTGATAACAGTTCATTAAAATTCAATGAAGAAACGAATAAATTTATTTTATTTCTATTTTGAAGGGATAAATAGCGAGTCAAAACGTCGAAAATAGAACACATTCACGGATGAAACAGTCAACAGTACTGCAATTTTCAAGCACATATCCATTCGACCTTAGGTACGACATCGGGAATGGATTCATTCTAATCATATCACTTGCATCATAAATTTACTATGAAATACTAAGCGATGTATCACTTACTATCAAGACCACAATTTTTTATTGTAGTTCCAACCAACGTTTTAATCAATTGAGGCACTGAAGAAGAAATGAAGATTAACTCACTATGAGAATCACGCAAAGAAACTGAAAATTACTTCAACAGCATAGGGTAGAATAATGTAAAGTTTCACACTTGGGATTCGTACAGCCCATTAGAAAATGTATTAAAAAATAGAGTACGTATCACGATAAGACGGAAAAATATAGGGAAAATTTTAAAGAACAAAAAAGTAGACATCTTAGCGAAGTCACGTACGAGATGCGGGAGTCTCGTCTGAGAAGTAGTAAAAGATACGACTATACATGAGATGAAAACTGAAAAAAGTTTTCCTAGTTACACTGCAATTAGTTACTAACGTAACGGATGTGTCCAATCTATTCGCTAACGAGAACGTTCTGGATCAGCATCTCTCTACAGATGAAAATCAGGAATCTTGCACATGCCTCAAAGAATGATAAAGTTCTCAAGATACACTGATCGAGTAATGCAATTGAAGAGCTATATCCAAGTCGCAAATACATAACGTGACGTTCTAAATTGGACGAGACTTGAAAAAATATTACGATATTTCAGTTCCTCTGAAGCGTTCGTAAAAGTCCCAGTAATAACGTCAGAAAATCATGCACACCAGCAGCAACTGACCATGTAGCAGAGGAAGATGGACGCTTAGGCCGGAGCAGACTTCAGAACGATCTCTTCCCGCTAAACTTCGGATCACTGAGTAGTGGCCACCTGAATGCAATCAAAACGTAAGGTTTGAACGTGAAGAAACTATCACATATCAAAGCATACCGTACTAAGTGTAAATCCCAATAAATTCGTGAAATTCGGAAGACGTAAACCGAAGAAGTAGAAGCGCTCATTTTAAGAGAACTCTTGGTAACTTGGTGCATGATGCTCACCAAGGAAAACTTTACTGAGTTAAAAACAATACTCTAGGTAAAATCACAAGTCTATAATACTGAGCTAAGCGCAGAATCGGCCTTTGGCGTATCTCGCTCATACCCCTGAACGAAGGAACAAATTACAGAGTCGGAAGCCTGTGGAATTACGGCGTGTGTGACTCCAAAACACAATTACACTGAGGATAAGAGAGGAACGAAAACGACGGGGTCATGATGGAGAACTTTTCACATCTCTTTCTAGAAAGAAGGGCAAAAATAAAAATAGAATATAAACAATATAGCATTAAAACCACATTACGACTAGGACACACTTGCAACCAAAGATGGAGCAGAAGCTAATTCTGATAAAAACCTAGAACTCAATCGGCATATAAAGAAAAAATTACATGTTAATTTGACATCGTAAATGTAATGCTATTTGTTTGTATAATTGTACTATAGGTCAAGTTATTGCTGCGAGGAAGTACTCACCGTTCACAAGAGCAGTCAGCACAGCAATGCATCGACGACGCAGCTCGTCCGGCGCAGTTTTTCGTGGCATTCTTTTACGAAAAAGTTACCATACCAAGAAATACTAATATACTTGAAACATCACATGAAAAAATATTTTACGATTTATTCTCTATATATAAACGCACTCCGCAAGTGAGGGAGTGCATTGGGAAACAATTGGAGTGCTGCTAACATAGCATATACATACGATTTTCTTTGCAAAAAATATGATGGAAGGTATATGAACAAACGCAAAATAACCAGTAGCAATTGATTACCGTCCGTAAGTAAGGAAGTATACTCGGTACCAAAAAATGAGAATTTGTAGGCGTTTTTCAGTTTAAATATCAACACTAAACTTCAACATATCAACACAACACTAAACTCAATGTTAGTTGAGTGCAAAAATAGACAACATAACCAAGTGACAAGATCGATCAAAAACTATCCTAGAACTTCTTCTGCTGGATAAAAATGAACAAATTTAAAAAATGAGTACAAAAAATACATCAAAAGCAGAGCACGAATTAGATACGTTAGTCCTTGGAACCTTTCAATTTCTGTTGCAAAGAATAGTTAGAGGCCTAAATCTTTCTTCCTCGTTAGATAAAGAGAAAACAAGAGCTGTAGAGCAGCCCCAATGAGTGCGCCTAGACGACGCTTTCCCAGTTGCCATGCCAACCAACAGGACAATAAAAGTTGGACTGCACCGAATTATTCGCACGCTGGAATAGGAAAATACCATAAACAGTTAAACTAAATCATACGTGGAACAAACCTGCTTTTTGAAAGCAAAAGTCGAAAGCAATTGCGCGAGACCCGAACGAAACCTTGACTTTACACTGAATCAAAGATTAGTTAGAGGACTTACGATGGCATATTGCAGCTATTGACGATAATTTTGATTACAAAAGGGCCTACAGTCGAAAGGCACACATCTCGTTGCATTTGCAGTGTGATTGCAGCTTGATTTTGTTGTATCTCGTCCGCGATTAGTCCAGACCAGGCGAGGACTAACATCTTGAAATAATTCTCAAACATACTATCACCTTATAATATTTACGACTGCCCAACGCAAATGTTATGTAGAAACTCTGTAACTACATGTAAACAGAAATAAAACCAACAAGTAATATTTATGCAAATAATTTGAAGTAAAAAATGTGCGGCCAGACAAGAGAATTACGGCAAATATCCAACGAGGGCTTGAACTTTTCCACCCTCGTGGGACCGGCAGTAAGGATACCGAGCACACCCACAGGCTAACTGCTTCCCTGGCAAAGTAGAGTTGCATCGTGTTTTTAGACTTCCCATTTTTCAACTGTGTACGTGTTAAATTCATGAAATGTTCAATTTAAAACAAAAAAAATACCTTCGCACAAGATTCCTACTCTTCTTTTTCTTACCTCTATACAAAGCGACCATGCCACAAGTGTACTCGTACATCTTGAACATTTGAAATTGTCTCATAATTACGCGCTTTCAGCAGAAAACCTTCCAGAGAAAAGGTTAAATGGACCTATATAAAAGTGATGAATCGTCAGACAATACTCCTGAAAATCCATTGATAATTATTTCTACGAGCAAACAAGAAAAGGCTGATTGGCAATAGATATCGGCAATAGATATTTGCACTACTTCGTCGCATAACACTTTCTTACATTGCGATTAAAAAAACCTTGTTACATGAATGTTAAAACTTTTGATGCCAAGTAATCGACATGTCTACAGCGAGTCGAGCACGGCCTTGAAAGGTGAAAACTTTCGAAAATAAAACGCAACAACAATTGACACACAATATATCTACAATGTAATTACAAAAATTAAGACGTGAAATATATCTACGTTATAATTACAAAATTAGAACGTAAATATCTTATGGATAACAATGTATAAATATGTGAAATATTAGTCATAATACGTAAAAAAGTTATACATTTCAGCATTCATACAGCTCAAAAACAATGATGAAGGTTCCAAGACATAAAATAACGCTAAAGCTATCTTGCATGCTCTTGAGTAAAAAGTATTTTTTCATACAGAACTCACTGAATGTAAAAGCTAATGAAGTATGGTTCTCAGCTGAATGTTCCGTTTTAGGGTTGATATAAAAATGCGTTTCTCACGAGACTCGAGAAGACATATGAAATAGATCAGATGAATGAAACATCATTATGATATAGGAGGTAGAACCACCAATTCAACACATTTGCTTCAAAGAAATGGTTTAGGTGTATAAACAACCAAGAAAACTTTAATCCGAAGGAAAATCGTTCTCAAGTGGAAAAAGAATCATTAACTTAGCATAAATTCGGATATTCACAGAAACACTGGCGGTATATTGTTGCAACTGGTTCTCCAATCTATAAGATGGAGGACACAGCAAAAAAAAATCAAAACTGAGACCTTACAGGACGTTACGCAGAAGATGATTCAACCGTTTTCACGACTGAAGAAAGAAGAACGGAAAATACCCTACCTTTAACGCCTGACTTATGAACTGACTAACAAAAAATGTAGCTACTTCTTTTTTTTCCCAGAGGTGCCCAAGCAAGCGGGTCGCCGCGAGCATCATTATGGTCTGGGGAATGTTGAAATCGTCACGCTCGGTAGTCTCTCTACCTCTTCGGTATTTTCAACGCGCAGCAAACCACAATTTCAAACGTTACAAAGTCATTACGTTCCAGAATCATTAGTTCGAATCATAAGACACGTACGGGATTAGATTAAATTATAAGTTTGTTTAGAGCTCCCTGGCCACATGGAATGCGACCTAAAGAGAACAAAAAGAAGGGAAGATTTGCTATGGACTTACAAAAACTTGAAATCTATGCACAGGTGTGCTTCCACGTAAAATTCCCTGCGCATAGAAACAGCAAGTTAAGAAATACGAGGAAGAAAATTAAAGAAATTTCACCGAATGAGGCGTAAAAATGGAAAGAAGCAAAGTGAGCACGAAAGATATAGCTGAGACCTAGTCCCTAAAGGCCTAGATATAGCTGAGGTACCCTAATGTTGTCCCCCGGTGGGCGCCAGTCCCCATAGCAAAGGATATACAAACTTGACTAACCGAACCCTGTTGTCTATGGCCTACCTTATGCCCCCTGAGGAGGGCGGGGCATGTACGGAAATCACTGATGCTCTTATAACAGAGCCAATAAAATTAATCTTGGGATCTTACAATATTCTACAATTTCTGACTGACTTTCTGGAAAAGATACGAGAGATTTGCTGATGAAGACTGCCACTAACAGCAATTCATATCGAATGGTTAATTCGACTAAAGGACACAAAATTTTGAAACTTGAACTTATCTTATGGAGAGATGGCATTCAGACACAGGTCTCAGACACGAGCATAACACTTATGGAATTCTAGAAAATAATTTTCGAACTTTAACCTATAGCGGATCAGAGAACGTAACCAGTGGGTGGACAAACATTTTACGACCCCGGCTGGAATGTAGGAGTTAAAAAAATAGAAGCCATTTTCAAAAGCAGTTTTGGAATCATAGAGTTACGTCAGATGCAACTATTACGCTCTCTTTGAAATGGATACTCTAGTTCACATCATGCTCATTCCAGCAAACAATTCAGGCCCGCAAGAATTTAAATGAACTAAATACAAAAGTTCTTCCGTCTTCAATTTTCAACCTGACAAAAAAAGAAGAGGGAGTTTTCAAAGACAATTAGGTTGGCAACTATCCCAGCTCGTTAATATTACATTTTACTAACTTTCAATTTTCCGGGGGCAAATAAGAAGTTTCTGAACCGGCGCATCCGCATTTTCATGGGACGGAAAAGTGAAGAAAGAAGAACTTAAAACTACAAAAATAACTCGTGCATGAGATCGCTCGCGTGAACAAAGGCAAATGAGAAAATATAAAATCTACATAGAAATTGCCGTCGATCTTCCATGAACTCGCTCAACTCGAGCAGACGCACCGAGGCGCCCTAGGAGTTTAGGAAACGAACAAAATTTTGCTATTTACAGCAATTCAAAATTATTCATAAAGTGATATACAATGTATGATAGCGAACGAGAAGCTGGACA
This sequence comes from Orchestia grillus, assembly GCA_014899125.1. Lineage (NCBI taxonomy): Eukaryota > Metazoa > Arthropoda > Malacostraca > Amphipoda > Talitridae > Orchestia > Orchestia grillus. The sequence continues at coordinate 15,540 of VOMN01018213.1, forward strand.
TTGAAACTATGAAGGATCGAAATTCAGCATCAGCACAACGTATTTCTGGCATAAAGATGCAAAAAACAACAAATGGATCAACAAGACGACACTCGCAACTAGAAATTTATACACACGTGCATGATTGTCCAAGGTTACAGATTTAGTACCGACTCTGACTTGAGATGAACGTTGTAATTACACGTACAACCTCAAATAATCGTAATGTAACAACCAACATTGACAACACTAGACACACCGTAAGCAACTCGATTCCCCTTGCAACTTGTTCAGCCCCTGCAGCTGAAGACCTAACTAACCACGGGGGTCTGAAGGGCGATATGACTACGGTGCCAAACTGAAGACTAACGCGGTAGAAATAGTAGTAATGGCCACTCAAAGTTAGCAAATGCAAACTGAACAAGCAATAAGCCAGAGCTAGTTCTAGAGATCACACCAACTGCTTCAGTAACAGTGCACTTAAGAATCGTCCACATGGAATCGGCCTTCTTTACAAGGTGTAAGCAAGTCTCCAAACCATGTTCACAAAGTTCACTTAGATATCCTTCTCCATATTTGTAGGGAAAATTATTAGCTACAACTTAACAAGGATTGCACAACAACCGAACAATAACTGCCAACAATAAGAGTACAAACTCTGAGTCACTACAACAACAATTTCATTGCATCTATAACAGGCTCTGCAGTTCTGCTACGAAAACCACATAGGTCTCCTAAACTTACGTATGTACAGGAGGCAACAGATGAGGTCTGTAGGAAGGATGACGACAACACCATCAAGATCCTTTCGGGGTATTCTACGTATGAACTAAAAGTGACCAAAAATGTGTCATACATAAGGTAATGGGGGCTGTGTAATCTAGTTCTCTGCAACTGAGGACTTCATTGATGAGGTACTGAAGAACTTCTCAGCATGAGTACAAAGGTTACAGCGACGAGACCGTGACCAAAATTGAGTGGACGCGACAAGATGTAGAGTTCCGAGGACACCGAGCTAGCAAACTGTGGGCATACGATGCGCGTAATTTTTTAGTTAACAACAGAGAAAGGCATAAGAGAATGAGTTTACTCCTTTTTAAAATCAGTCATTTCTCCGCAACGATAACAAAATAACACAGATGAAGAGTAGTCAAGCACACAAATAGGTACAACAGTACTATGATTAGCAGTGAGAGCAGTCCGGTCACAAATACAGTGGAAAGGCGGTCGAATATGCCTCCATTGTCAGTACACCTGCAGAACTGTGCGGTATGAAATACCAGCGAACTCCGCTTCATCCATAAAATGAGGTATGGCTACTGAAACACATATCGCTGAGGAAAAATGCCGCAAATGGAGAGCAGCTAAGCTACACTTGGAAATCGAAAAAGAAGTGACAAGATAAAAAATAGGTTACTGTTAAAATGAGCGATGACGTAGAAATGTTGCACACAATGCAAGAGACGTAGTCAAATGGAAGAGATGTATTGGAAAGAGCGTTCAATAAATCAAGTACATTTTCAAAAATTCATAAGAAAATTAAGTCGAGCTGTTCAAATATAAAGGGGTCTTTTTAAACAGCAGTTTGATGCTTGTTTTTCATAAATCATGAACAATCATAAATCGACTCGATTCAAAGTAGCTTTGTTTTGTCCACTGTTTGATTAAACTTGAAAAAAAATTCAAACTTCCACAACACTCGCATATTCTTGCATTCCTCATTAAATCCGAAGACTCTTTCAGCTCTTCACCTTCCAATGCTTCGTTATACCTAACAAACGCAAGACCAACTCCCACCTACAGCCTGGCCCCTACAGAGGCGCCAGGCGCTCAGCCCATGCGATGGATTCGTGCTGCAGAGATTGACACGCAGCAATTGGCACGCAGAGAATCTTACTGCGCAAGTTTTTAGATACTGAAATATTGTAACACTAAATTTTTTAAAGCAAACAGAGACGTCGATTTGTTTTTCTTTTAGATTATACGGAAAAGGACTCTAAAAATAGACTGTTTAGTGTTTTTTTTCTAGCACCGACGAAGGAAACTTTGTATTTTGACATGTAAGCATTTCTTTGTTGAAGATGTTCCCTACTGAGTTGGTTTTTCATATTAACTTGAGGATAAGGTCTCCTAGAAGCCGATCTACAGGGTCAGGCAAAATGATCTCACACATTTGTAGGTGTAATAAAATGCAAATGAAGTAAAGAAAAAAAGCTTTTATTTTTGAAAAGTTCATATAATGCCATTTTGTTTCATAAGGTTTTAAAAATTGAATCAGTCAAATGGGATCCATTATTGTCCACACACTGCCGAAGGCGTTCACGAAAGTTGCCTATAACTCGGCGGGTCATTACATGTGAAACGGCAGTAATTTCTTCACAAATTGGATCTTTAAGTTGTTCAATAGATCGAGGGCGATTAATGTATACCTTTGACAAAAATGGCATTATTTGTACTTTTTGAAAATAGAAACACTTTTTTGCTTTTTTATTTTATTTGCCTTTTATTTAACCTACAAATGCGTCAATTCATTTTGCCTAACCCTGTATAAGTACTAACTGAACCTTTGTACTCAGAATAAAGTTCACTGGGGAAATTTCAAGAGACACGAAAGTACCCTTTCACTCCAAACATTTTGACACCACAACTGAAAAGAAAAACGTTCTCAAACGTTCATAACGCGAGGGAGCACAGAGATCCTGCATCATGTACAACAAGCAAGGAAAAGTAACGGAGAGTTTATATAGAAAATAAACTTAGATCTTTGAAAGTACATATTTCCCTATCAAAATAAGCTTCCACTGTAAAATAATTTACCGAAATTCTAGAAAACTGGAAGGCACAGTAGGTATCTACATGAGTAGGCCTAGGGAAAAAATAGGTATATATTTATATATTAAGGGGAAAAGATAAGAAGGCCTCTTTAAAAACCCTCATATGTCAGCATGGACAATCCAATTTCACGGCCAAACCGAAGAAATATTGCCTTCCGCCGTCAGACCGAAGTTAGAAAATCCTCTTCCAGCTAACCGCTCAGACTCGGAGGAGATGATTTTAGTAAGCCCTGGAGAGCACGACGTAGAGGCAGGAGGCAAGGGTGAGCCCCAGCACCTGCAGGAGGCAGAAGCAGCAGCCCAGCGCCCCCAGCAGCTGCACGTGCTCACCCAGAAACTGCGCTAGCCCGTGCACGCAGCCCTGCACAATACGTCAGTGCATGAAGTAACAGGGTGTCTACATTGACGAGTCTGCCTGACCGTCGTGCGTGAAATTGGGGATGGTGAAAGGGGACGTGTGACGATCATGTTGCTGTATGTCCATAGAATTTATAACCTAACAATGTAACCGAGCTCGATAGTGGTGTATTATAATTATTCTGATACTCACCGAGAGGGAGAAGTGGAGGAAGAAAGAAAGGACGAAAGAAAATGAAGGAGGAAGGGATTGAGAAAACACAAGTACTAGGGTTAGCAACTAAATTCACAATAAATTCCATCCACAAACGTTGATCACTCCATGGGGAGTGGCTGAGGATATTCCAGTGGAGCGCCAAGTTCCCATGATGTACTCGTATACATACTGAAGAGAACAGACATCCTACCGTCAGCGCACCTTCCTGCCTGAAAGGAGCTAAAGAATTCTACTCATCTCTAGGTTAGAACTACCACCGAATTGAAGACTGCTGCCTGAAAGCAACACTGAGCCACAAAGGGTACATAGCCCAACGCTCACCGAGCACCAGATCTGCTGCCTCAAAGCAAAAATGCCTCGGAGACCTGAGCATTAGTTCGGGCACCATGTTCTAGGCCACACTGATGTGCCGCCGTTTTTGGACATAACGTTTTTAATCTTACTTTCTCAACGGAAGAACTCCGTCCGTGGCAGCAAACCAGGGAGCTCCTGACTATGTATCGAGCACACTATCACATAGTCACTATACCATTAAAGGAGATCACGGCTCCACGCTCACCGTGTACCAGATATTGGAAGGATGGTCCCTCGCCCCGCAGCCAGGAGTGACCGTCTTACAGCAGGTGTCGGGCACCCGCCTGTTGTCGGAAGCGGTCGTTTTCCACACGCTCACCTGCCAGTCCGTGTACGAGACGCCACCGCAGCAGCGGAACTGCAGCACACAAAGTATACTTAGCTCCAAGATTGAGTTTCATTACAGCTTGGTTCAGAAAACTTTCGAGTAGGGACACTTCAGTACACAGGGAAGAGAAATCAATGACGTGTTTTAAATGTATATAGGTAGAGAAACGGTAAACATTCAATAAATGTCATTGGATCGATAAAGCTTCCAGATGTTTTACGCATACGAGACGGCTTTAACAGTAGTTAGTGTTGGTACAAACGCAAGCCTGGACCGACAGTCCGATCAGCCGTCTGTAGGGCTTTGAGAAGAGCCGATGTAATAGTTGAAGAAGTCGAAGGGAAAGGTATTTATAACATCGGTTAACAGAAACATCTAAGCCGATATAGTAAGTAAAACTGGGTGTCTACTTATTGAAGTAAAATTTCATATTAGCAACATGGGATAAATTTCTCTCTCGCCTAAGGAATAACCTTTTCAACTTCACGGCCAACACACAAATAGGATCAGTCCTGTATAAAGAAGTAGTAGAAAAGAAAGTAAGGTAAGCTCTCACTAGAACACATAAGAAAATTGAAAAAATAGATCAAACCTTCAATCCATCAATTATGCATTTCAACACTGATATTTTATCGTGTGGTGGAGACAACTGTGAACCGCATAGATAGCAGTTAGCTACTGATGATATACAGAAACTATCAAGATGAGCCGATACTGATAAACCGATTAGCCAACCCATTTCAGACTATTACGAGATATCTCAAAAATTTGTGCACCAATATACAGATCGTAGGACCCGTCAAACGTTGCTGGCACCCACTGAATCAGCGTTACCACCAACCGATAATATTTCTTCGTCATACAAAATATGAATGTTTCATTTTTATCACCCCACATGCATAAGTGCTAAAAATGCAACGACTGGATACAACTTTTATAGTGACATGGACTCCTTTAACTTGTGCTCATGACTTGTTTATCTTGTATTACGATCTTAAAGGATGGACCCATGAATTTTTGGCGTCTTTATAGCGAGCTCCACGCCAAAGTCCGCATCGCTACGGCGCATTTTCTAACTTCGTTTAGACCGTAAAGATCACTGCGGTCCTCGATAATAATGATTCTCTGTGTCACTTGTACTTAGTAGTACAAGTGGAACCTGTTGTACCACCTTGAATTCAATGCACCTCGGACCTTAAGTTGAATTTAGCCCTCACTGCAGGGTTTTCAGGGATCTGTTCCTTGTATTCCAGAAACAGTGGTAGTTAAGAAATCTACCTCCAATGGCATATTTTTGGACTACAAGTAATAGTTAAATGAAAAGCCTGGAGAAAGAACTAAAATCAACACTAGCTCTGACTTCCGCAAGGGACTGTACATACGGTCCAAGCTACAACAATTTCTTCTACTGATGGGTTCCCGATTGATTGAGTTTTCTTCCTAGTAGCCATAACCGAAGAAAGTAGAGAAATTTGCAATTAAGTAGCGGAAGATGGAGCGTTGTCTTGCCTGCGTCTGCATGCTGTCCACTGCCGTGGTCACTGAGCGGTCAACGGAGTATTGCTCTGATATGACGGAAGGCAAAGAATCAGTCAGCAAGTGCGGTAGCTGCTCCTGGTACACGTAAGCCACCACCCCGGCCACCCCCTCCAGCACCAGCACCACGATGAGCAGAAATATGTACGACGAGAGAACAGCGGTCCTCTCGGGCGAGGGCTACGCATCCCAGCACCCCAGCGAGGAGGGACATGACCCCAGCGGTGAGGAGCATCCCCACGACGGCGGGGTAGGAGTGGCTGGTCAGCAGAGGCCCCTGGTCGTACTTTGTGACCAGGCTCCACAGCGTCACACCCACGACACAGCCCCCGCACGCCAGCAGGAGGATGTTGTACACCGCCAGCCCGAACTTGAGCACGGGCACGCTGCAGCAGCCTCGTGANTACAGTACATGGTGAAAAACACAGCGTTCGGGTCAACACTTCGCAGCCCGTTCCTCACACACCTTCCCACTTTGTTAGTAAATCACGCACTGCAGAAGGTAGTCATAATGATTCACCGCCTATTTAACTTTCGATGCCGTATGATAACTTTCAATTTCCTGGAAAGCTTTGCAAGTTCACTACGTGACTAACACAAAACCTCAGAATTTTTCATATGTAAGCAGGAATTAGGGATCAGGATCTTCGCTGTCGTGGCACTTTTTTTTTGCCTCACGCCTGCTTTAACTTCACATTCCTCAGTATCTTGTCGTCGAGTCACTGCACTGGGCGGCAGTCACCCGCTTCGACCCAAACTTAGAGAGCGTCTCGCTGAATGGCAGCCTTGAGACTGCTTCAAACGAACACCCGACTTCGGACCAGAGGTAGCCAAAAGACAACAGCATAAAAAACCAGCACTATCTCTGAAATAGATTCCAGACTATCGAGAGCATGAAAGAAATGAATATGAAATGTACCGTAAGTTTCAGATATCTCGAATCGAAAACTTAATGATTAAATTGAGGAGTTATGAAAATAGTCCAATGTATTTATTTACATTCCCTCTGCTTCAATACATTAAGTAACTTTTTGTAAGCTTATTTATCCAGTACCTCACGTGAATCTAACCTAACCTGAATTTGTGTAGAACCACGATTACATGGAAACCGGTAAATTTAATTTACGATGAAATTTCGGGAGCGTTTTCTCGGAAACAGCCCTTGAAATTGACTCGAGAACCGAAAGGAAGTTTTATCAGAGCTGTAGCTTCCAGGTGGCATCACGGGCTGAAGGCAGGTGAGAGGGAGTTGATTAATTATTGGAGGTGCGTGCAAACAGGGAGCGCGTGCAGACAACGCCTATTGTCCTGAACGCTGGTGTCCCATTGCGAAAGTTCTCCAAATATTGTAACTTTTACTAACGAAAGTTTCTCTGTATAGAGCCAAAGACGCTTTACAGGGAAGCCGTGCTCGACATGATCGAGACCACCAGCATGACGAAGTGAATTTCTGCTAACTTTCATAGTCACTCTTCGAGAAATTAATTACTTTCTTAGTAGTTACTAGCTTACTAATTTGAAAAACGAAGTTGTACAGTCGTTAATTTGGGTAAATAAATTAGTCGACAGGTAGTAATTTGGAATGGAAGTGCCGTGACACACCAATATGCTCTACAGAATAAGCAGCCGACAGGAGCCACGAATTCGGGATACCGCGGAATAGTAACCGTTTTGTGGGCACTTCCGTCCAATTCCTGCGTAGCACATCTGGAATCTGCTAGTTTTTGTTCTTTTCCATCGCTGCCAGCCCTATTGCATCCTGACGTCGCTCCAATCAGTGAAAAAGCGGTCCAAATTTTATGACTGACAACACGGACACCGCCTCCAGAACATCCTCCATAGAGCGATCTGGCTGGATCCGTCTGCACAACAAGCGATGTGAATCACACAAATGATAATTTTACTCCAGTCTGCACCAGAGCGTGGGCTCCCCCAGTTCCTGTTGTGATTTATGCTAGATTTGAATTTCAGATTCCTGACTGCCCTCGTGTTTTTACACGAACTGTTTGTTGTCAGCATATTCAGTTTGTATAATTGACACTCCATTCCAAGTCCGAGGCCTACAAGAGAGTTGCAATCGGTTTGATTGAAGGAATGGGAGTTGAGTACGAACTCAATTTTCCAATTAGGTGCAAAATCAATTAAACAGCGTGTGACTGCAAGACCTAAAGAATGTATAGGCCAAAACTTTCTTCCGACGTGGCTGCTCTACCACAGCCGAGTTCGATCATGTCATATGGAGGTGGACGACAGGGTGGCGACGCTTGCCCTGTGAAACATATTCTTGTATTCAATGAAGCCATCCAGTTGGCGTTGTAGAACTTCATAGCCTGCCTCTTTTGTTTTTTACGATTATACGGTAGGGTATATTGTAGCCAACTATTCAAATATTTTTATTATCTCCTGGGAATACTTTACTGACTGACTATAAAAATAAATTAAATGCCCGAAGTGGGTTATCAGAACACCATTCTTGGATTCAAAGTCGAATTCATTTTATAAATTTCCTTTTTGATACAAGCGATATGTCAGAACTAAGTGTCTCATCTAGATGATTCTTGGTCCAGTGTTTGTAAACATTCTGTGAGAAGTGACGTTACTTCCTTTTTTTTCATAGCGCACGACATTTTTATGCCTATTAACATAACTCGTCATCTCACTGCGCAGATTAGGTCGTTTTCACAAGAATGTAAAGCTTGTTGTAATTTTTATCTAGTCTTGTTCATTCGCAGCTTGCGAAAAACAGGCGTCGTAATTTGCCGTGTTACGTCTCCAGCGTAGACAGCAGCTCTGAACAAACGTTCCTCAAGTGTGAAGCATTTTAAGACGGTTTCTTACGGCGCGGATCTCGCGTGTGCGTCCCTTATTTGCATCATTTATTTCCAGCTGAAAACTAAACAGGTGGGAGCGAAGCAGTCGTCATACGCGAGTCCGGGTGTTCAGGTGGAGCAATTTTATGGAAATTATTCGTGAGATTACCTAACCAGGCACGAAATATACGGCTGCATTTCCTTGCTAAAATGACAACGTTATTTATGCCCGCACAGAATTTTGCGATCTCGAATTGATGTGCTGAAAGGTCAACTCGACTCTTGCTTCCTATCGTTCTTATATTTATCTTGAAATTTTTTGTTTTGTATTAGAAGACAATGCATGTTTTCGTGTTGAGATATGGAAAGTTAATGCCCATTATGCATCGCACAAGTAACCTGGGGCATTTTTCTAACTTAACGGAGATTGTGAGGCGAGTAATGTATTAAGAAATGACATTCTGGGGTAATTTATGCATAGTATTTAATACCATTTTACAAATGGGCTCCAAGTCTTTACTGTCACTTCATGTTACATCCACGGAGAAGTTACGGCATTTTAATTGTACGTAAGCATTTCAACAAAGAGTTAAGGCTTCTCCGTTTTAAGTACGCTTGCAGTTGGAAAACTTGGTATTTGAAGAAAAACTTGCGTGTATCGTAATCTTAGGAGATAAAATTCACGGTATGACCTTCTATTTCGTTCTGGAGGGAAGTGAAGTGAGCGATAGAATCAACAGCGGAAAGAAAGTTAATTGTGGATTAAAATGAGGGCATTAATGAAAGGCAGTGCGATTAGAATAAGGGGGATTAATATTGTGAATAGTACTTCAGTATATCAATGAGAGAGATATAAAGAGGAGGTAATTGCACGATCTAAAAGTAACGTGGTTCATGCACGAGGCGAGTTTCATGTGGAACTCATGAGTGGTCTGAAGGTCATCTTGAAGTGAATTAATAGACAAAACAAGCTGATTGAAATGCTTCGATGGCTGCTGCAGAACTTGGAAACAAACATGGGGCAGTCAAGCCGGAGCGTTTGGTGAGGCATTGTTCGTTGAGTTTCAGACATCGTCTCGATAGTCCGGAGTAGTGCTTCTGTGTGGGGTCTGTTTACAAAGGTAAATGAGAAAAAAAGATCGAATTTTTACGATTCATTACCGTGTGTCGTACTGATGCCCCAACATGGATGCAGGCAAGAGATTCTTCTTCAGTGTTGGCTTGAGGAATGAGCGCTACTGTAAAGCTTCCCTCGAAGACACCATTGATGGTTCTGTTACCTCCAGTTTGTCTCGAGACCTACGCGGTCTCGGTGAATGTCTTTCGATATTCAACACAAAATCAACAGCGCTGGTTTCGGTATTTTGTTGCGGGTCTAGTTGGGCGGCAATGTCTTGACTTCAATGTTAATTTTTTCTCTTTCTCTCAGGAGTGAGAACCAATGAATGAACCTAAAGCGCAATTTCTACATTTTCTAATTCCGCTCAGATTTTCCCCCTTTTTCGAACTGTTGCTGGCTTTGTCAAGTGAACTCTGTAACTCTGAGCTTACTAAAGTCCTGTGTGCATAATTAAATTTCACTGCCATGATCAGCTTTATTGAGGCTGAATATCATTATTTGATGATACTTGCACAGAATTTGAAAAGGTATTATAACAATAAGAGTTCGATGGTGAAAGGGAACGCGGCTTTCTGCAGAATATTGGTGCCGTGAATATGGCAATTCCTAAGGAAGAAATGTGTTTTCCAAGGTTTCAGGTACCATAATAATTTTTCCAGTACCATCAATGATCTTAGAAATAGATATTTTTATATTGACAGGAGTACTCGGGGTGGATAGATAGATTTCTAAATGCAGTGGAGACTGTGATCGTAACTTGCATTTAGTGTAAGAATTCGGTAGATGAAGCGAACATATCGTGTCTTGTGCAGGAGATAATGCAGAGCTGAAGCTTTAAAATATTTGTTGGGTTTGTTCAAGTTGTAGGTATCCGGCTGTTCAAAAATTTTCTCTAATTGGACTTTTCTTTAATTCATTTGGGATTTTTTATGATTAGAGATTACCTTGAAAAATGTATAGAATCCAAATGGCTGCTCATAAGTAGATGGTCACGCTGCTGTTGCGCCTTCATGCCTGGAATACACGGCTGCAGGAAATAAACCAAGCTTTGCTTGCCCTGCTTTTCACAGCGGTCACATTGGCGCCATCACTTATTAAACCATGGCACAAATAAGCAGGTGCGCAAGGGGAGAGTCAAAGCTCAGCAACTTTGTCTTGGATCTCAAGGATAGCGCCGCGAGCAAAAAGGACTCATTTTAATGGTCTTTAACGTGAACTTGCGAGCATGCAAGCAAACGTTGTAGCCCAATTTCGTGTGAAGAACTTCTATTATGTCAATGGCGGCGAACTCGACTGGAAAGAGAACATGAAATGTAGTGTGTTATCAGAGTAATAATCCTTAGGACTCAAGTTCCTCTAATTAGGTGAATACATTTCATTCCCTCGTACCGTAAACGTAGATTTAGATTAGTTTCCTAGGTATAAAACAAGTTATAATTGCTGCTATAGCAGCTTTACGTTCTAGTACATCGACGGCCGACAGCATCCATTTTGAAAACATTTGATAAATGCGATAAAGTTGATTAACTTGACTGACTTCACTTGAGAGCATCCACACTTTATTTATACCTCTGGGACTAATGGAATGCAAAACGGGATCCGCTCTGGAGATGGTGAGCTCACCCGTAGACTGCAGAACTTCTCTTCTGTGCCTCGACAATTTCACATCATTCGCTCAGGCTGCAGGCACCGAGTAGGTGTGCGCAACTGACGTCTTCAAAAGAGCCCTAAAAAGAGGGCTTGTTCCATGCAAGGCTAGGAATTTAAGGAAAATGTCTTCAGAATGAGAACGCGTCGCTCAGCTGTAAACTGCGTCATGACGCACCGCACACAAATATTCTTAGAAACACACCGAAAAACATAGACTAGAATTAAAACCAATAACATACACGATAACAATATGCCTTTAAACTTTAAAATTGCAAAAAGTTTACCCGATTCATATTCGGCGTTCGTTATGGGGCACCCGATATTTCCTTAAGATCCCCGAAGCGGTGCTAGCGGAGTAGGCAAGAGCTCGGAGAAGGATGTTGCATGGTCCGATGCTATGGAATTTTCGATCCAACTCGTCCTCCGGTGAAAGATTGGAACCAAAATTATGGTGCTTCGGGGCAGTGTTCCACTACAGCTTCGCCATTTATGCGGCAACTGACAGTCGATATGGCAGTGTCTTGGGTGGCAGCGGGGCTGTGGCAGGTGTGGCACTGGGAGAGTTGATTGCTACTTCGTACCCTGAGTTCTGGAGCAGAATGCAGGTTTACTGAATAGCATTGCACAACATCAGAGACAAAACATTTGGAGCTATTTACGATGCAAGATACTTGTCATGGAATTGAGAATAATTATATTTTTGCAAGAACTAACGCCCCTTGCCAACGCTACTCAATCTGAGCAGCGTCCTTCCTTCTTCATGTGACTCCTATTAAATATTCATCGTTTTCCTCGTGCTTACTAGGATTGTGGAATTCCATTTCTTCATAATGAGGATCTCTGAAGAATACCAGCTAATAGTTCCGAGTACCTGCTTAGTCATCTGACGTCTGTGACTTCGTGGAGGACGCATAACCTGAGAAACCCTGACTTTTTGGTGGTGGAGGCGGCGGAGGGTCTAGCTGGCAGTGACGCGTTACTGGTGATGTCCATTGGAACATTCAGTTCAGTTGCCTCAAGTCTTCGCGTGAAAAGTCCCTTGCTATCTCCCGAAAAGCACCAGTTGCCGAGGCTCCATAAACTAAAATATCGAGAGTTGTGTATATGCTATGAAGCAATGAAAAAAACTGACGGTATTTAGCCAGAAAAAACAATCTAATGTTTTTTTTAGTTTTTGAGCACTACAATTATTCCTTTCTATACTATTGTAGTCTAACGTTAGAGCATTGAGTTCGTCTAAGATATATTTGTTAAAATTCATTTAAAGACTAAATTCTAATCAACAATGTTGAGATCAACCGCGTTCGTACCTTGCGAAACAAGAAACGAGGTGGAAACTTGGCTTCAAATCTTACAAAAAATTTTGGTGCTATAATGAAGCAAATCTCAATTTCGTTCTCTTGTAGCACGTTATCGAAATATTGCTGGTGAGAGCACTGGATGTGAGGTGACCAGACCTACGAACGAGCTCTGGCCCGGCCATCCTGCTGCGCCCTCCTGCTGCGCCCTCCTGCTGCGCCCTGCCTCACTGGGCCCTCCCTCACTGCGCCCTTTCTCACTGGGCCCTCCTTCACTGGGCCCTCCCTCACTG
>VOMN01018221.1:0-25806 GCA_014899125.1 Orchestia grillus
TGACCAAGGAAGGCTGGCTGGCAGAGATCCAGCAGCAGAAGCAGATGCTGGAAATCTACGGCAAGATTCCAGGATCAGAAATTAAGGTGAGGGCAACGCGAGTGCGTTGTGGGGCTTCCCAGCCCAGAGCTATTCTTCTATATGTACTAACGAAATATATATGTATTCAGCTGCTTTCTGCACGTATACCGGTAAAATGGTGCGCATAAACAATTATATCGGTAATATGCTGTAGGCATACTAGTAATATACTATGCATCAACTGACGGTATGCTCGAAGTAAACCGTCAGTATGGAGTACGTACAATGACGAGTGACGGCTTTCGAAGGAAGTTGTGAATTATGGTCATAAGATGTGACGATAACGCCATACAAGTCCTTGGAATAAATACGTGAAACTTATACTTAAGTCAAGCAGATTGTCATGATTCGTATTTTTTTTAGTGAAGCTCCAAAGTGTTGAGCAATATCAGATGACGTTTCTCAGGCATGGGAAACAAATTTTTTCGGACGAACGGTCGCTATAGACCTAAGATAAAAACTTGAATAAACACATGGCAACACAGGCATTCTCTTCGCTCGCAGGGTTCACGAAAACCGTTGGAAAAACGCGCATTTGTACTTTAAATGTGAGAAGCTACAAAAAATGATTCAAAAAACTTAAATTTTCACCTGCCTCTCAGNCCCACTCTGCACTATACGACATGGTACTCGCTGCCTGGTGCCTCCCCGCTGGAGAACCTTTGGCCCTACACCCTCGACTACGCCAGCGTCCAGGTGTGTTGAATACACTAGGTATTTATAATACAACTTGAATTTAGCTAGTTTTTTTGTAAAATAAACACATTTTTTATTGTTCGAACCATTTCTCATGCAGTGTGTTGACGGCTGCTGGTATCTAGTTGTTGTAATGCTCATGTTGTTAGTTTGTTTAGCTGTTGTTTATTCGTGCATTAATTTCGGAAAAAAATTGGACGTCTTAGCGAGTGCTTTGTCGAGAATTTTCTATTTGGATAACTCGATCAAGGACAACTTTTTTGTGTGGGGGATGGGGCCGGAGCTGTTCCCGAATTACCCAACTTCCGGGACCCTTTTCACAGAAAAAACTTAGAAATGAATTTATGTACGGTGTATGTGATACGCTGTGTAACCTGTAACCACTTCAATAGCTGTGTTTCGAAATACATTGCTCACAGTGACGGCAAGAGCATATTTTTCCGATATCTCAGTCATCCAAAAAGTTGTCTTGGAGTCCAAATAGAAAATTCTCGACTTTTGTTCGTGGTTTATAGTACATGTGCTTTTCATTTGCATGTAAGTATTCCGAGCAAATCCAATCAAGATATCTTTGGTTATTTCAGATTCAAGTCTCGTTTTTCTTCTAAATAATAAAAATGTCTGAATAAAAATTATGCACTTCAAGAGCTTGCAACAAATAAATTATTAAAACATACTAAAATAATGAACAACAATGTCAAGAGTTGACTCGATTCAAAGGGATCTACTATCAAATGCTTATGAAAGTATGAATACGTACTTCAATTTCAAAACAGAATTGAATACAATTACGCTAAAAAACGTTTCAGAGAGTTCAGCAAACAAGCGTTATCTAAGTTCCATTTAATATAAAATATTTATTTCGTTGTGCATTTTCAGAAGCTTGAACTGATTTTAGCTGTATGTGTCTATAATCTCATTTGAAAATAACTGAAATTACAAAAAATTTTCGGTTGTTCAAATTGTACAAATAAGCTTCCTGGACAAGAAATTCGTCACTTGTCGTTTTTCGAGCTCCAGTTATTTCTTATGTGCAACAATCGGTTTCCAAAGCTCTGATCGAAGTTCGGGTATGTGCAAAGACTGAACTGGCTTTAGTATTCATTCAAAGCTGGCATGGCATAAACTTGTTTCTCAGTTGTTCCACAANAGTTCATAACAGATGGAATGAAAGCAAAAAGTCTTGGAATAGCAAAAAGGGGCTATTGCATTTCGAGCTAACTGATACACAGTGAAAGAAGTAGCGGAATTCACTGGTATTTCATGCCACACTGTTATGCATGTCTAAATTTAATGGACAGTTCATACAGCAATTCAAGGTAAAATTGTGGTCGGAACTAGATTTTAACCGATAGGGATCGTCGCCGTGTATCCCGAATTGTTGACCGGAATCCCTTCGCATCATGGATGGAACTACTGCGAAACGTCAATGGTGGTTTTTCTCCAGCTGTTTCTGAATGAACTCTTCGTAAGTAACTCCATAAGATGGATACATGGAGCAGGATGGCTCAAAAACGGAGGTTGTTAGCTCCTACCTCCAAGATAATTTGTTTAAATTGAGTCAAAACACATGCACATTGGACAGTAGAGGAGTGGAGAAGTGTCATGTTGTCAGATGAACCAGGATTTTGCTACTATAACAATGATGACCGCTGTCCTGTTGATCGAAGACCTCATGAAGCCTTCAACGAAGCCTGTGTGCAAAGGGCGATGCGAGGAGGAGGATGAGGAGGAGGAAAGTTTGTGCTGTTCTAGGGCAGTTTCTATCAAACAGAAGGGCATCCTTTAGTCGAGGCTTCCGGCAAACTGAACAAGCAGGGCTACACGGAGCTGCTAGGTAACCAAGTTTTGCCATTTTCACAATATCTGAATGAAGGAAAGCATGATGCTTGCTTGTTTTTCCTGTATAAGAACTGCTGGGTAGATCAGGCTCTATAGAACTGTCACTAATTAGCCTGACAGTCATCCAGAATGTTAGGCATTTAGATTGGCGAGCAAGGTCCCCAGACATGAACTCATTTGAAAATTTGTGGGACCATCTAGAACGACAAGTTAGACGTCGAGAGATCGTCCACGCGCTGTGGTCTCACTACGAAATTAGGTGATGCAACAGTGGCTTAAAATCGACCAGGTGTACATTGGGACACTTGTAGACTCAATGCAGCTCAGAATTGCTTCCATTATTAGTACTGGTGCAGGTCCTTCACCATATTAGTAGCAAGTGACTAATTTTCGTCCGAGGAGCTAACATTATTACATAACGGACGTAAAAGAAAAATCATGTACAATTCCATCAAGTTTGGCTAAAAGGAAGTTGACTTAGACGACAGAGGGGAAGAGATTTCAATACACCTACTGAGTTGTCATGTCAAAAGGATTCTTTGTTTTCATTGTATCGGTTGAAATATACAAACAGTGGGTACAATAATTATCCGATAGATGGTAAAAAATTAATTTACAATAGTAAATTAATAAAGTAAAGCAAGGAAAATTGAACATCTTTTGTATTTTTGTATACTGAACACTAAAGTTGTATGAGAATACACATGTAGTAGAGCATTGATATTATATCGATAAAAGTCTGACATTATCGCCTCAAAAAGTACGCAACACACCCACGAAATAAGTTTTAATGCGATAATAAATGATCCGCAAACATTTCAGAGTGGTTTGCGTGACAGGAATATTGTACAACTTTCTAGAAAATAATCTACTTCGTCCACGTACGACAGCGGACTTTAGAGACGTGCATAAGTAGGAGAGCGATCATCGTTCAACACTTTAATTCTAATATGGCGAAGACTAAAAATATTGCCATAAAGGACCAGAGAAGCAATTGTTTAGTGATGTAAGAGTGATTTGAGCAATAGAAAAATTCCATCCATAGTAAAAATACCAATCTCAAAATCTCAACCACGGGTGACATATTTCTATCTAAAATTTCAAAATGTGTGGCTAAACATATAGTCCGTAACGTAAAAAAGAATTCTCGAGTGACTTAATTCGAACTTCAAAATATTTTGGAAATGGCTGGCCGAAATGAATGCCAAAAAACAATTCGAGCAGTTCTTAGGGATGAGGGATTTCGTCCTCTTACACCAAGAAAAGCCCCTTTGTTGAAATCTATTCATGTCAGAATTAGTATTCAATAAATTAGTATTCAGTGTACAAAAATACATAAGATTTTCAATTTTCGATTGTTGTGCTGTTTTGTAATTATGGTAAGTAAACTTTCGACTGAGTACCGTATATTATTTGCACCCACTGAATGCACATACATCCAGGCACGACAGGCAGTTCAGAGAGCTGAAGTTGTGTAGAAAGAAGAAAGTAAAACCTCGAAAGTGAGTATAATGATTTATCAATGTTTTTATAGCGACTCTGTTGATAATTATAAAACTCCCTCCCCAAGAAATACATTAAGTAGGATTATTTTTCTGAGTCTATTCCTTGCCAGTTTCTACTCAAAATTTACTGGAAAACGAAGTGATCTCGTTGTCTTCCTCCCCTGAGAGACAGAGATGCATTCGGTCGGGAAGCAGCACTTCGGCCTATGAAAATTATCTCGCGTGAATGAATGGAGAAACATTTACGAAGAAAAGGGATTACGCTCGAACATGGCATTCCCTAAATGAAATAGCCACGCTGAAGAAAATGAAAATCAACAAAAGTCGACTATTCTCGAAAATAAATCCCGCTAAACGTGCTAAGGGCAGTCAAGTCATCTCCAATAAGTCCCGCTTGCTTCTCCTCTAACTCTAATTCTAATTCAGGTAAACACTCATTGCATACGATTCATGAAAATAGGTCTGAGATCGTACCTACTCCCAAGTGAGCGCTAAGTCCCTAACATATGCTAATGGACCGGCCCTGCAGTGCATCGTCTCCGCGGAAGATAAGAGCGCGTTCTATTTTCCTTTCAATGTCACTGAAGCAAGACGCAGTATTGCCAAATTGACTGCGTTTATGCGTCAAATCGACAATTTTACAGAGTGCTCCCTGATCGGGATAAGCTTAGCAAACACTTGCGAACCCGCTACGAAGCTATCTCTGATCAGTTATGAAAATACAGACCACTTGAGAAAATAAGGAAAATTTTGAGAGGCGCTTCCATAAGCGACACAGACATTTAAGTTCATATTGGCTGACGCCATCTCTCGCAAGTTGAAGCTCTTTGAGCAAACTCACCAACTTCGCCCGTAACTCCAATAAAACAAAGGCAAGCGTGCACTTCTGCTCAAAAGTTCCATAAAATTCGCCAGGCATTTCATTTCCAGTTCACGTCTTGCATTTTGTGTCTCGAAATGAAATACTTGTTTTTGTCTTGAATTTGTCCAATTTGCGACAAAGGCTTGTCCTGATTTGGTCTCACAATTGGATTTCAAAGCCCTGACATCGAGCAATATTTCTCGAAACTTGGGCCATTTTTGTCTCACATTCATAACCGTATTCACCATGAATAACTTCAGCTTGCTGCGTTGAATCTAAAAATAGAGCCTCAGAAGCCTTTTTTGCATTGGCTTTGTTTTCCGCCTTGTCGGCGGCACCTGAAGCTTGTGTCTCGCACAGGCCTCTTAGCAGCGCTGAGTTAGTTTATAAATATTCAAGTTTCGCCCCGCGCAGTTCTCACCTCGCGTCTTTTTAACGGCTCTTCCACCAGACTTTCAAACGTTCGTTTCTATCTCTCGTCAAGACACAAGTCGGGTATCACAAAACAACACAGACAGATTTTTCGAACAATTTCCATATGTGAAAGAAAATTCGCTGAAACTTACCGCATATGTAGCATCTATCACACATTTAATCTCAACTCATCCTATAAATGTAACCAGCGAGCATTAAGCTAAGAGCAGTTAGCCATATAAATACTGGACGAAGTTAAAATCCAGCAACGCGACCCGCTCGAAGCTACCAAACGTCTAGAAGAATGTCCGGCCTCAATTAGGTGTTTTCTGTGCGTGAGTCTGGCGGCGTAGAGGCACTTCACTGCGCGTAGTTGTGCTGCAAATGTGTCTCTTATAGCTGCAGATGTACAGCGTAAATCACACATAGTTGCAGCCGCACACAGCAGTCAGAGCAGCTGTGGCCACTCAGCACTACACAGCTGCAGCAGCACAATTGAGTCAGGTCCTAATTGCGGCCAGTGCAGTCGGTGAGCAGCAAACGTCAGGACAGGTACATGCAGTAACGAGATCAGCAGACCGTGTTCCTATTGCCGTGGTTGGGTTCTATTTGAATATCCTGCATCGAGCGACGGCAAGTACTAAGAGTTTAAAGCTAAAAGTAACTCAAGTATCCTAAGTAAAATAGAAAACCGATGATCGTACGTCACAAAATGTGATTTGTTAAGTGGTGATCAGAATACGATTGATCCAAATAACTGTTAACACTTTGCCTCCGGAGTAGGTCATATGTAGTACACGCGATCATCTAACCTAACCTAACCTAACCTAACCTAATGTAACCAAAGCACTATCATGTATAAATACAAATTTTCGAGTTTGCTTCAAATTTGTGTTCATCATTCGAATAAGCTAGTTCTGATTAGAAAGAAAATTAATAGAGTAACCAAATTTGTGAAACCAAAATCCTTCGTTTTTAAATTCACAGTAGAGATATTTGTCGGCATGTAATTTTACCCGTGTGGAGAATCGGAGTCAACGTGTTAAGATTGAGCTGAAAATAAGTTATAAATTAAAATTACAATGAAATTTTATTTAATATCCCCAGTATTTAGTATACATATTTCATATTATATCACCAAATAAATTTTCATTCTAATATAATTCTAATACAGATGAACAAAGAAGCAGTGAAGGTTGGCAAGTATATCTCGAGCTCAAGAGTCACTGTACCACAAAACATTAATAAAATAAGAGAGACCACTTTCGTAATACGAGGCAATAAAGTCTCCGGCCAGTCCCCACGAGTTCCGAGGACTCGTTAAATACAGTCCTCACGGAGAACAAACCTCAAGAACAAACTTTGAAACTCTAACTCTGAGATCAAACAACCTCCAGGATTTCCAGGTTTGCTTTCTTCCAAGTAGAAAATAGACAACAAGACTTCCTGTGTAGCTCAAGACCGGGTAAGTACTTATCTAATTCTTAGATTACCTCGATGGGCGCGAGTCTAACCTCTCATTCGAAGTGTCTTTTTTCAAAGAGCAGTGCCAGGGCAGCAATAGCGGCGGTGCTCGTTAGGTACAATTGCAGCGGCAACAACGGAGTTCGTGTGTACGTAAGTGAAAAGCGTTATTGGCAGCTGTAGCAGTCACGTACGACGGAATATTACGTTACCTGATAAACACAAACACTTCAAGCAAGTGCAGTCGTGAAAAAAAACACGATATGTTCATGAGTGAGATGGTAATACAGGAGTGTTAGGAACGTGCACGTGAACGATGCGTGATAGAAATTTACTTCTCCATCAGTGAAAGAAGAGTACATAGGAGCACAAAAGCTGGATAATCAAGAGGCTATAGTCCATCAATGACCGGACTATCGATAGCCTGGAAATAGAGCGTCTTTTAATTTTCAACCGAATATCGAGAACATTTTTCTCTCACGAAACAGAACTTGTTCAGTGGCAATTGAATTTGACACTCCATGAAGAGGCTGCCTCAGAGATGGTTGTTGACTAGATTTTTTCCGCAAGAATTGGAGCTCCAGGGGCGCAATAACAGCTCAACTGAAGGAGCAGTCACAGAAGCCGTAGACCAATCGAAAATAAAAAGACTTAAGTGCAAAACTAGGGTTTTACGAGACGTGCCTTCACATAACCGCGATCAAGGCACGTGGAGAGCTGGAGTTCCTTAACCCGAGACGAACTGTGAAGACCAGGAAAAATTGAAGGTTTTGCAATTTTACGAGAACTTTCGTCCAGCACTTAGTAAAAATCAGGTCATTAAATCATGAGGGGAGATGTAACAAGGGGGCAGATATTTTGCTTTTATAATTTGACTTAATTTAAAGTTCTTAATATTTGCTAAAAGTTAAGCATTTCCGTCCAAGTTACATTTACGAACATCGGTAAACGTAATAAATTCTACCCAAGAACAAGCACCGATTTGGTCTTATCTTAGAAAAATAAAAAGCGCTGCAATGCTTCTACAAGACAGTTGATTTCAAGTAATGGTCTACAAAGGAAATAAATAAATCGTGAAGTAGGCAGACCTAATTCAACATAACAATATTTTAACGTAAGGCAAAAGGCAACTTCATTTAAGTGCTTTCTAAATTGCATGGTATCACTTCTCCTTTTAACGGTCAATGTCTATATACCGTGCGTGAAAGCCAAGCTTGCCCCATTCACATGGTTACTGTCAATTACGCAAACCGGGTGAATGCACCTCCGGCCACCAAGGCACTGACCTTCGACAGTTAAATGTCCAACGATTCATCCGAGGCGCTCGAATAAGTTGTTGGAGAAAACCCAAGGAAAGTACCCAACGATTGAAGAAGGGCATCGCAAAACTCTCAGACCCCCAAACTATTGCAATCTTCTTTCTTTCATACGTGGCCGTGCACGAAATTCCTGGTGTTGACGAGCGTACATGATGAACTTCTAAATTGTGAGAACAAGCTGCGTTTTTCAATTTCTAAGAAACTCTGGCATGACAGCATGTGGCGAGAAACACACAGTGGCAACACAAAGTTACAACTGGAAAGACGAAGAAAGCAAAGGCAACAGCGAAATGACTCGGGCAGTGAACTCTCTCAGCCCACCAGACACTATGTTTAATTCTTCGGCGTCACTGAGTAGCGTTCCATGTCTAATTCTTCAGTGTCACTGA
This sequence comes from Orchestia grillus, assembly GCA_014899125.1. Classification (NCBI taxonomy): domain Eukaryota; kingdom Metazoa; phylum Arthropoda; class Malacostraca; order Amphipoda; family Talitridae; genus Orchestia; species Orchestia grillus. Next base: position 8,573 of record VOMN01018221.1, read on the forward strand.
GCAGAGTTAAACCCTAATTTGGTCACGAAATGAACGAGCAGTCAAAGCTGAACCAGCACGAGCAGCACCAGCTGAACCAGCTAGACCAAGCCCAGCTAGACCAGACCAGTTAAACCAGATTCAGCTAGACCAGAGCCAGATAAATCGGACCCAGAAAAACCAGCTCTCTGAGAGGGCACTACTAGCATCAACGCTCGACCCACAACCGTCAGACACCTGCGGCTTTGTGCATATTCATATCCTAGCAGGGTGGGAGAGAGAGGCTGCATGTTGACGAGACATGAAAAGAGACCAAAGTAGTAACGGAGTAGATGTTCAACTAGCGTTAACAATATGATATTTAATGGGGGCATTGATGATAGACGCAAACGCTGATTGAAGTTCACAGAAATCCTGAAGATGAATAGAGTGAAACAAATTTGTCTGAAATTTCTCTGGGAGCATTTACCAGGAGCTCTGAGAAAACAAGAATCGGAAACCTTCTTCACTTTCGGATTCCACTATACGTAATGTAACAAAATTATACCCTTCCGACTAAGCCGACAATGTTAGGATATATGGGTAAAACATTAATTATTCATATATGTATATGCGTCCTGCCAACTAGAATGATGTACAGTGTCTCAAATCTACGTTAATACGACCCAACATTTGCTTTAAGTTTTACTCGTACATTTATTGTAAAATAATGTAGAAGAACATGTGTCCTGCACTTTGAAGAGATGCCTAACAGTACCTCAAATCTGCGGCAATAAGATCAAAGTTTTGCTTTATGAAGCCTTGGATGACTTGGAAGGAGTTGGGGCACACACACCGTCACACTAGCGTGCCACTATTTTAGGCATATCCTGTTTAATCAACCTGTCCCAAGAAAAGCACTCCACCTGGGGTATTGAATCCAAGATTCCCTGACTTATAAGGAACGACCGCTTATGCTACGCAGCTACAATTGCATGCATACCTGTACGGTAAAAATACAGTAATTCACATGTGTGCAGTAGACTGAAAATAAATTGCCCAGTGTTTGCAACTATTGGTAATAAACATGCGTCCTGTAGACTGAAAATAGACCGCATACGGACTCAAATCTTCGGTAATACGAGCGAACATTCATGCAAAGTACGCACACATTATAGTTGAACAATAGTAATAAACATGTGTTTGCGAACTGGAAAGATGCTGCAGAGGGTCTCAAATCTTCGGTAATACGAGCGAACATTTACTTTACGCAGCGAAGTTGAATATAAGAAGGCAATGGGGCCTCCATTCCGTCGGCCATTCGTTTCAGGAGGCCTGGCCCGCTGGAACCGTAAACATTGAAACTTGCCGGCCACATCTCGGCCGGCCGAACAACTCATCGCTAAAATTGTGCGCCTTTGCTAACAGAGGAGCAAACTTCGATCGCTGAACTCAAACTGCGATTCTGCACGATAAGAAAAGACCGTCCCGGTCGTAGTGATCTTGTCTGTCATCTGCCTTACTCCAGCAGTAGGCAGCGCTGCGTGGCTTGGGTGTGGCTCAAAAATAGTTTGAAAATGGGGGGAATGATGGTCAAATTCGCGGGCTTAATGCAGCAGCAGTTTCCTTATCGAAGAGACTGTGGTGGCAGTGTCTCATTAGAAAACAATCAAAAATGTCATTAATATTTACGTAAGAGCCTTAGATCAGAAATGGAATTAAGTTATTCATTTAAAATTCAGCTCCAGCTGAGATGAAATGTTTCAACGCTCTGCGTTGCTGTACAAATCCCTCATCTCGATGAGGCGCAAGCTGCAAACGGACAACGAGGACGGTTAAGATCATAAAATTGTTTACCGCGAGTCCGCGCGACAATCTACACTACCTCACTTTAACAAGCATTCCGAAAGTGTTTCAAACTTCTCACTCGCAACTATGCGATGAGGAACGAAAACAAACTCAATGACAGGCAGTCCTACTTTGACGAGGGTCTCCAAACGGTCCGAAAGGCAGATAACATTTCCGTCACGGGGCTACTCACACAGGACAGACGGGGGTGAGGGGAGCCCCAGACTGTGTGAGGGCCTCCCACACGGGGTGAGGGGAGCCCCAGACTGTGTGAGGGCCTCCCACACAGGCCGTTACACACACCGGCACACATGCCGTTACACAGGCCGTTACACACACCGGCACATATGCCATTACACAGGCCGTTCCGCAGGCGTCTGTAGCTTTGGACGCCCTCACCCGAGCGTGCCTGACTTGCCGAGTCTCAGAATAGGAAGGAGGCACAAACGACACAACGCGACTTGTTCCTGAATAAAGTTGGTGTTGTTTCGTGAATGCTGATATTTCGTCTCCATTTCGCGTAATACAAACTTGGTTAATCTCAACCTGCAGAAAATAACAGTCGACTTTATTTTCAAATCCCATACACATTTCTCTATAGTTTTACAGTTGACATGGATGTGATAATCAAAAAGGAAGGCGCTTACTAAATTTTAAATGTTTCTCTGCAAGTTTTGGGAGCGTACAAGAAAAAGGCTGCAGTCCAGATGCCCAGATTATTTCCGTTGCGCTCGTTGTGCCCTTCCCATTGCCCTCCCAATTTTATGATTGAAATCCAATTAGTAGTGTCGCTGCAAACACACGTGCGTTGAGTTTGAATCAGAATACCGAGAAATAAATTTATGTCCAGAGAAACTCTAAGAAAAGCAAAGATGACCATCATCTGAAGTTAAGGACGATTAGTTTTCGATTATTTCTTAAAACAATTTCCACATTTTTTCGAAAAATAGAGCCTAAAAAAAGTTTTCCGTTTAGTAACAGATTTTCTTTAATCGTCTAAATTAACCCAGGGGTTCGAGCTGCAGAAAAAGTGCTACCCACTGCAGCACCCTCAGCAGGACGTAGAAAGAACAAATTTATTTCTCAATTACATTTTATCTTTCTCGGGTTCAAAACCCTGAGCGTTCTAGCTCGTAGCCACACACGCTCTGCGATTGGTAAGGATTGTTTTAAAAATTTCTAATTTTGTAAATTTCTGGCGTAAGTGAAGTAGTGTGCAGGGAGCGGCATGAAGATCTCCGCATCGGGAGCGGCAATGTGCTGCTGTAGCCACAGTCAACAGGCAGAACACACTTGCAGTCGATAAGCTAAGCTCCACAATCACATTTTCTACACCAAATGGAACAACAGTTATTTGGGTGCTGCATTTCCTGGCAGCTCGATATCTCTAGCAGGACACTTGGAGTGGCGGCCGGCAAGGTTACTGGACTTAAGCTCTCGTCTCTTTTTTAGGTAATACCTAAAGAAGATCTTCCGATGTCGTTCTTGAATTATCGACGATTTAAAGGAAAGGGTCCGAGAGGAAATCGACGTAATACTCCCTGAGAAAACAAGAAGAGTCATGGAGAACTTCTGAAAACAACTCTTCCAATGTATTGCTATCAACGGCCATCATTTGTTACCTCCGAAAATGAAATGTCCTGCTAAACTGAACCATCGGGTTCCATCTCGCGCAATTTGGGAACCATTTTCCGGGAACATTTCATCACCTGAAGCGAAATAACGAAACGTGAACATGGGTCGTAGGAAGTGCTCACATACTACTACCATCCACAGGGCTGGCCTGCTTACGGGATAAAAAGCACTAAGCGACAAAAAAGCGCTTAACAAACCGTAACGAAGGAATTGAGTTGCAAGGCTGGGTATGAACAAATTTCGAGCAGGAAAAACGTTGATTCCGCAGAACGCAAATGAATACCAAAAGAAATGCATTACTGTAAAAGAAGAATGCAGAAAAAGAATGCATTACTGTAAATTAAACAAAGAACAACGCACCACCAGAACAGTCCGTCATCTGTCGTTAAATATATAGTTAAGTAGCGCAGTGCCAGCGGGCTTGCACTTCAAGAAGTGCTGGGTTCAATTCAGAGCGGAGTGCTTCCCGCAGGAGAGGAAGATCAAACCCGACACTCCCAACAGGCCCGACCGCCCGAACTTCTTTCGAAGAATTCCAGGCACAACATCTTTGGTGAGCTCCAGGACACCAGAAACAAAAAACGCCATCAGCGTTTTCCCTCGTACCCTCGTAGGGTGAACCTCAGGCATCCTCCCCACCTCAGAAGATTGCTAAGTCCTTAAGATGCACTGGGAGATATCTTCCAACCCATCAAAGTAGAATTAGAACAAATAGGATAAAAATAATAGTGGATAAATACGGAGAAAGAAGAAAAAAATACACGAGAGGAGTGATGGGAGCTTGCTTGCAAGACACAACCGTGTGACGGAGGCAGGATGGGGACTGCATTATAATTTTTTTAGCTTTAATATGTGGAAATATGTTGCATCATTATCTGTAATGAATATACACAAATATATTTCCGAACTCAAATGCTCTAACCTCTCTGGTCGTCCTTGAGAGGCACGCTCTCGTCACCAGGCGGAGGTCGTGCGATGCGACATAATAATTCTTCAAGCCCGCTCGTCAAGTTGCGGAAGAAGAACGCTCGATTCATTATTCCCTGCAGACTAATAGGTCTAAATCTCAGTAATTATTTAAGTCTGCCGAGTGCTTAGTTTTTGAAAAGCTGAAAATATTCATGGAACAGATGGGCAACTCGCTCCTGCAGTTCGAACTTTTTGAACAGCTTCCAGAACTCCTCGATTAAAATATTTGAAAGAGAGTCATGCACAGACATCTGGCTAAAGCAGGCACTGCGCAGTGACTGTAGGGCTCAATGAAAGTAGAGAAAAGCAAGGAGTTTGTAAGAAACTTACAACAGTCAAAATATTGTGTGAATTGCTGTTTACAACAATTTTATTTGAAGTCATAATTACTAAATTTAATTCGATTTACACAACCAAAGGACAATGTTGTAATTTGTAATCACTAACTGTAAAGCTTCGAATGAAAACAGTCATTTTCTCTTGGAGAAAGATTTCAAAGAAGCTGCAACTTCATCGGGCGACAGAAGGGATGGCACCGCTCGTACGGCTTCATACTAGAAAATAGGGCGTCCTCGTCACTAGAAGTGAATTATCCACACTTAATGATGCATTTACAGTAACCGACAGCTGCCAAACTCTACCCATACGTAAGAGTTCTCAAGCTTCGTGATAATAAGAAAAACGGATAAGTGAACCAAATAAAAAAAGTTCAGCACCATCAGTTCAAGTGAAGCATTAAGCATAAAAAATTGAGAGCTCGCACCGAAGTTTTTCTAAGTGAACTTGCGGAAGAAGTTCGAACTTGACGTGCCTCCTAGGCAAGTCATAAGAGAGTCGACTCAATCCAGTTTCTTTTTCTGTCTAAGCTGAACGGCTTCCAGCCCCGCTCGTCACGCCAACCGAATAAAAACAATGGAGGCATTTCCCTCTTCAAGCTGCGAAGCAAACGCCGAAGTCGATTACAACTTGCGGAGTAAAAGCCAGCAAGAAAATCGAGGTTTTTTCCTCTTGGACCTGGTTCAAAGAGACCCCACGCGATGGCGCTCCAGGCGCTGCTTCAAAATTTACTCGCAACAAAAGAAAAATCAATACGAGACAACCTTGAGCGCGCTGCAAATTTTGTCAAGATGACGTGAATTTCACAGCTAAAATGAGCCGCGGAAAATGAACTCTGCATCTGTCTGTCCCGGTGAAATAATGCGAACGATGTGCAAAGTGACGATGACTTGCAAATGAAGAGCCCACATTCGCTCATTGAATTCACAGAGAAATATGAAATAAAAATAATAAGTTTTTAGAAAATAATCTTATGAAGCCGTTACGAATTATTTCGAGAACATAAATCGGACGAACTGGTCCACTCAAATCAAGAGGTGAGCATTTCTTTGCAATCCCTGCCGTGTGTCAGCATCCGTAGAATGCGGTGATCCCATTCTAGCCTCCTATTCAGAAGGTCTTGGGTTCGATCCCGGGCAGAGTACTCAACAGAGGAAAAGAAGTTCAACCACGGAATTCTCAAAAGACAGCACGCCAGGGCCCGGGCCGGAGTGCCCGAACTTCTTCCAAAGATTTCAAGACATCGCGGTCGGCTCGTCCACTCCCCATGCCTCGCCAAGCCCTTCCTATTCCCTCAATTCCTCCCTCCTCCCCCCAGAGCCAGGAGCACGCTGCTCAGGAGAGTCGCAAGACCGGCTGCAGCAGCAGCTCCTGCGGCACCAACTGGCCACAGGCTGGCCTCTCCTGAGGCGTGAAGCAGCGAAGCTCTTCGCTTTCAATCGAAATTAATTTTTGATTTTTGCTTCGCACTATATTCATTTGTAAATTTGGCTTGTGCTTTGCATCTCATAGTGACAAGGAGTCACTATTTTCATTATTAATTAATAAGTGTAGTTTTTTCATTATTATAAATCCATGTATTTCAAACCTATTAATTGATATTTTTGAGGAGCTTTACGCACATTTTACTTAAGCTCATAACTTTTCAAAAAGCTTTCTTCGCTGCTCTGCAAAGTGCGATTAGATTGCTGATGGAAAGCATCCAGTTTCTCCTGGAAATTTAATTTCTTATGCGCTCAATATTTCACGCCATCGGAGAGTCATTACTTGTATCCTTCGATCGTTAAATCTTGAATTGAAAGCGTCAATTGTTTTGATGTCGTTGAACATTTCAGAGAAAATAAAACTTTACTAAGTTTTATCTACTCAATTACATGGCAATCTCAAGTTTTAGCTGTCGGAATAAAAACGCTAGTAACTCTTTCATATCTCGTGCAGCAAAATAAGCAGAATAATTCTAAATATACAGAGAAGTTTGAAAATTGTCCGTCATCTCAGGTGCAAACGCTACCATGAACGACTCTGTACCGTTAGTCTCACTTTGCGTATTGATTCGCAAAATTTCAGATGGAAATTTGATCAGCATATCCCAACTGGTCAGGAAGACCTACAAAATGCGACACAAGTTGGCCAGTTACAGTTATGCAGACGCGTCCGTAATATGTTTCACTCGCTAACTGCACATTCACGATGAATCTACGGACATAGCAGCTTGACCCATTCATGCTTGTATCGCCACACACATGAAGGAAGGTTTTGTTGTGATACGTCGGTGTCTGGTGCCTCTCACTGCCTTGCTAAACTGAGTACTGAATGTAAAACAGAACCCAACATCTCAGCTATAGGTAACCTATCCTTTGGAACTGACCGTGATTTATCTTGAAAATAAACCTATTAGTAAAATAAAAATAACATAAAAGTTCGAGTAGACTAGAATGTACATCTGTCTTGAAAGGGTTACAATTGGGCCCCATGGTTCACAGTGGTGAGGGGGAGACGCTCCCATCATAAGGAGCGTTGGACGCGAACTCAACAGAAGCTGCAGCCGGTGCCGCCCGCACGTCCGAGCAGGCTGGGCAGGCCAGGGCGTAACGCTCATGTCTATAGCGAGCATTGGTAGCGTGCGGTAAGAACAACCACAGCTCGAGCGTCGTCTGCACCTGAACCATGGGACCTGGTTTAGGTCTTGCGTCACGCGCAGCATAAAAAATGAACATAAGCTGTTTTATAAAATATAGACAAGCTGAAGCTGAGAGATTAGGGATCAAAATAACTCAATGAAAATGTCTAATGCTTTAGCACATTCGCTGAAAGTGAGTTCCTGCAGAGTTCAAAAGCAAACGAAAAGTTTATTTGTCTACCTGCCACACCTTGCTCTCCTGTAGAATCGGATTGGGTTTTTAGGGAAGAAAACTCCTCGCCTCACGCGCACCAGGGAGCTCAACGCACCCGAGCAATGACTCATGACCTCACACAACGAGAAAAACAATAATATTCATTTGAGTGGCAAGAATTTCAACGCAATTTAACGAATATTAAAGCTCAGTTTGGACAGCCAAATCCTCTCAGTAGTGACGTGACCAAAGTGAACACGAGGATCACGCCTCCCCTGAGCGAAACAAATGCACACGCCAGTTCATGGAGTGAAAAAACAAATAAAAACCTTGTGCTGCTAAAACAATTATAGATAGGTTCTAAATATTAATCCTTCAATTTTCGCCCAAAATTGCCGGACTGGCGGCGGATGAGTAGAATGGTCGTGCGCAAAGCTGCCGTTGTGGCATCATCGTATGCGGAACTGTCGTGCGTAGAATTGTGCTCAAAAGTGGCGCGTGTAGAACTATCGTGCGTAGAAATAACGTGAGCAAAATTGTCGTGGGCACAATTGTCGTGCGCAGATCCATAGCACCCGGATTTGTTGTGCTTGCAACTGGGCACCAAATTGTCACCTGTGGCATTGTTGAGCATAGAATTATCGTGCGTAGAATTAAAGTGCACGAAATGGTCCTCAGCGGAACTGCCGTGCTATAATTAAGCGCAGAATTGTCATGCTTACATAGAATTGTCTCACGTAAAATTGTCGGGCGTAGCATTGTCGTAAGCGGAACTATCATACGCGGAATCATCTAGCGTAGAGTTGTCGTAGCGTAGTAGTCATACGTGGAAGTATCGGGGCACCAGACAGGCGTTAAGACGTAGAATGCCTCACCTGCAGAGCGGCACCAGCAGAGGAAGAGCAGCAGCAGCGCCAGGTCAGCGTGTCCTGGTCTCCGGAGTGCCCTCATGTCGCCAGGCTGGGTCCCAGGATCCGGTCGGCTCGAGACGGTTCTATTGCCTACTAAATTCACCGCGTTCACATGAACCTCAAGCCTCTGAAAAGGATAGAACGTAGACATTAAAGTTGCAACAAAAGTCCAGACGAGCCAAGGTGGAATATTATCACATCGAGCGACAAAGCGAGTGATTGCAATAGAAAGTTGGCTGGCTTCTGTTTAAATGTGAGTGCAATTTCACTGCTGTTTATGTAGTGAAAGCTACATCTTTCTGATGATTCGAGTGGAAATGGTCATTTGAGAGCTACGCTCAAGACAAACCAAGAATACGTTGAAAAGAAACTGTAGCCCTCAGGTCAATTCCAGTTGATTGAAAGACACTCGTTATCGGTAGCGTAGTGATTCGCTAATCATCATCAATAGCCGTACTCCTGCATACTTGTACTACAAAGACAAAGATGAGTCAGGAAATAGTTTCATAAAATTGCGTCCTGAATTATCAGGCAACAATTATATCTGCGAACGCACTGAAGAAGACGGTTTTAGTTATCGCAAGCCGTAAATTTGTATCACTTGCGTCCCGTATACCACAGCCGCGCTCGTCTGATACAAGGTTCGATCCCTTCATACTGGCTCTACCATTTATTTAAGGGACCCTTGCAGCAGCAGCGACTAGGTTCTGCGCTGCTACGCAGTCGTAATTACACACACAGTAAAAGTGGGAGACCAGAGAAATCTCTCAAGTTAACCATCACTTTTTTAAAATGTCTGTCATCCTGCACGGAATTAAAAATTATGGTATATTATTAACCAAGTGGCAGAGTACCTAACCAATTTTGAAACGTGCGAAGTCGTCAATATGTATAACCTTCACCGCTGTTCACGATTTGCACGGAGTTTAAATACCGTAGGTGCTGCCTAAGCGTGGCACAAAAAATAGCACAGGGACTGAACATGGACGGGCAGCTGAATCCACCGGATTGCTTGAAGGATCAATGTATAGTTTTGCCACTTAGAATGGGTTAGTGCTGTTCGCTTGGGTGTATTTAAAACTAAGCCTTAAATGTCACTACGATCAACGATTTAACATAAATTTCAGAAGCTGATATTGCATTTTTCACGGTAAAACGAATTGGCCAACAGAAGCCCTGACGTGTTTGCAGGTGACCCAAAAGGACAAAAAGTTCAAAAAGACGAGTGCAGAACAGAAGGTCAGCAGCTCTCCAGTGACGTCGCCATGTGCGATAAGATTATTTCAACGAACAAAGTGCACATTTGACTTTCAATATTCATAAGAAAAAGTGAACGGTATTTTAGAATTTTTTCATAGCTCAGGCTTAACAAAATAATAGCGTCATTCAAGCTAGAGCGGACAGTTCGCCTGCTGAGTTAGGGTGCCCGCACACCAAAAGCGTTAAAGCGAGAAGATGGCATGCGAGAATGCAAGAGTGGCTTGAGAACACGGTAATGCATTCAAGTGCACACACCAAAAGCGTGCATGCGCGAGATTGCAAGCGTGCTGAAGATGGTCTTTCAGTCTTTCATGCACTCTCGCTTGCCTGCACTCTCGCTTTAACGCTTTTGGTGTGCGGGCACCCTTAAGGCCTCGAAGCTGCTCTGCATGAGATGGATCCAGTGTTGCACCTCCTGCATACTTCGCATGGTCAAATGCAGTCCATTGTTTGCCCGTCACACCTACTGCATTCCCATCACGCCACCTGCATTTCACTCCCTCCACGTCTTGTGCATTTCATTCACTCCACGTCTCGTGCATTTCACTCACTCCACATCTCATGCATTTCACTCACTCCACATCTCGTGCATTTCACTCATTCCACCTCACACGCGTTTAATTTCCCTCACAACCATTTCATATAATTTCTGAGCCTTCAAATCCCACAACAGTACTCTCAGCAGCTTGAGAAATACGAGGTAAGTTTCTTCTCTTGAAGTTTGATCATCCCATGAAGGGCTCTATGTCGTCAGCATGTGCCACAGCACGATGAATTTAACCAATTCACAATCGTTTCATTTCACTGCAGGTGCTGAAAAAAATTCTTTTAGACAAGATTTCACTCACTCTGCGAACGCTCATTCACGAGTCAATCACGTGAAGAAAAGTTGTATCACTTCCTTCGCGTTGTATTCACCACACAACAAGCACCGCCGAGTTTCATTCACCACACCAAAGCACCGTGAGGTTACATTCACCACGTAACAAACATTTCCGCGCTACATTCACCACACAGCAAAGACCACCGCGCTACATTCACCACACAACAAAGACCACCGCGCTACATTCACCACACAGCAAGTACCACCGCGCTACATTCACCACACAGCAAACACCACCGCGCTACATTCACCACACAGCAAGCACCACCGCGCTATATTCACCACACAGCAAGCACTACCACTAATGAGGAATTAATCACCAGGCACATGAGCTACTTAGCAAGCCATCAATCTGCTGCCGAGCAGCTCACGCACTCTATAGACACGGCCACAGGTTCAGTGATGTCAGAGCGCCGGGAGCGTGACGTGCCTCCACCACGGATGCTGAGCGCTAACTGAGGGCAGTGAGGGAGAGCCATGACATTTGCCCAGTGCCCCTTGTGTCCTTCAGCGCCCTATGTTCTGGCTGTCAGTCTGCTTTAGATTTGACATTTTTTTGTTGTGACGTCTTTTTTCAGTTCTGTAAAATACGTTGCGGTCAACGCTCAGGTTACGATCAGTTTTCTTGTTCCGAGTTCGAGGGATGGACGCAACAGTTACTTGGTGTACATGCTCAGGCCTCCAGTACCACCCAACCAAAACTAGTTCGAGCAGCCTCGTAACAATCTAACGTTAAGTAAAACCACTCTCAGTTGAAAGCATTTCATGAGTTCGAGTTCACTAAGAAATATGTTCACTTGCTTCGTCTTGTAAAGAAACTGAACGCATCCGGGATCAAGCACGCATATTTTGTTTTTCTTCGAAGGCATCACAATCGCATCCAGCAGCAGCAGTTAATTCCCCCACATGAGAAGCGCCCATCCACCACAAAGCGCTAGCCACTTTCGTGTATGAAAACGCTGGACGTACCCTCAGCATGTGCATGCAGTCTCGCATCACCTCCGCGGGATGATACGGCGCCTCGAGCTGCAGCTAACCTCGTGGTGCTGCACATCGGTAAGCGGGTCACTGTGTGAACTGCCAATACAAACATGGAGAGAATGTAATTAGAAACATCCACTGCGGTTTTACGTTTATTTACCCAAGCTCTCGCATTCTTGAGCAGAGGGAGTTTTCAAGGGAGCACACAACGAAAATGTTGGACATATGACCTGAGTATCCATAAATAGGCTACGCCGACAAAAATAACTATAATATTGAGGAGAAAATTAACCAAGAGCAGGATTTTACTAGATGAAAGAACAATCAAATTATAATAATAATAGGTGAAGAAGGCGTTCCTTATTGAGGTAGTAGACGTGCCCCACCAAAAATAGAGGGACAAATGATGTTAAATTCTTACGTTGCACGCTTATTTATGGTCACAACGTGACGTGAAATAATGTTATTTTGAGTATCACTGACACAGACTGCCTTATCGGACAGTCGTGCCATTAGTTTAGGAATACGGACTTATGAATTTTCTCTCATCTAAATCCTCAACAGCGTCACTGACGGACGAACCAACCAACCAAGCAAGCAACAACTGTGTACTAGTACAGGGTGGCGCATAAATAACGCACCCTTTTAAAAAACTAATAAAGAAAAAAGTATGAAAGGTAAAGAGATTTGAATAATTGCAAACGATAGAGAAACTCTTAAAGTTCATTTACATGTCGTATCATGCTACCGATACCCAGTGTGTATTGCGATTAAAAAAATAATTTTTTAAAAGGGTGCGTTACTAAGAGGGTGCTCCACCAAGTATAAATAACCTAATTCCCGGAATAAGTTATTTTTATTTTCGGTATTTATGATACGGTGTGAAACTACTTCAATCCTGCTTTCCTGATGACGGCACGAGCATATTTTGCCGAAAGCTCAGCCTCCAAAAAATTTGCCTTTGACGGAGTCCCGTGAAATTTTCGACAATGTAATCACCAAGGCGTCCACTATTTTCCAAAAAATAAATATATAATGCCTCTTACACCTACAGGCAGCATTGGTGCTGCACGGCAGCTGCGCACGTACGTGATCAGGGCTGTCGAACAAATGTTGTCCAGTGCCCACCAGTCTCTAGTTAGAGCTGTCGACAACATCTGTCGCCAGCGTTGGCATTCATGCATAGCAATGCTTCAGTTGAACTTGGACAGCGACGTGCGTACCTTTCCTTGGACCGTTGGATTTCCAGAGCGAAGTTCGGCCACTCCGAAGTTCGGGCTACATCCATGTGTTGCCTTTTATGGAATGTTGTGTTTAACCTTCCTTTCTCAAGAAAAGGGTCGAGAATTGCACCCGGGTCCTCCTAAACAAGAGGCAAGCACGCTACCCCACGCGCTACCGGTGCACGTCGTTTGCAAGCACACATTCTGTGACGTTTTAGTTTCGGCTCATACACAGAGATTTCAAAAATCAGAGATCTTCTGGTAAATATCGAAAACTATACACGGCATGCATAGCTGCGCTCATTTTGCTGACTCTTCTTCCGCCAAATGAAGAGATCTCCAGCGAGGATATCTTAATTTACAGCGTTGATGTGGGCCCGTATCATAACTACCTCTTAAGTGGCTGGACGCCTCAAATTCATTACATCCTCAACGTTAATGTTGGCCAGAGGCATGATTTAAGGAGCGCAATGGAGTTAAATCAGGAAGCAAAATGTTAAGTGCACTCACTGTAGCATTACGCCTCGTAATGAGGAATTAACAAGGCGCTCTGAAGTCCAGCCTGAGTGACAACGGTGTCTGTGTGAGATGTGGGGTGTGGGTGTTGACGGGTGTACTTGTGTACTGGCAATGAAAAAATAAGTGAAGAACTTCAGACTTTTAAGGAATGAATAAGTTAAGAAAGCGAGTGTGGTAAGGAGGAGAAAGCTGTAAAATACACGTAAATGTGCAGCAAAATGGATGTGAGGAAGAAGACGAAGCATGTATGTACATTGTAAAGAGTCGGATTGTAGCGAGTTACATTGAGAAAGGGAAAGTAACGAATGTTATGAGAGGGGGAGGATAGGGGGAATGGGAGTGTACATAAAGAGTGAGAGAATTTAGTGAGAGAGGAAGGAGAATGAGTGGAATGGAAATAAGAATCGGAGTGCGAGCAGAATTGAAATTTAGTGAGCGTAAATGTGTATGGAGAGTTAGAGTAGTGAGAAATGGAGTCTAGAAAAACAAGGAAGGATAGTGAAAGTGAGAGTGTAGGGAGAGTGTAAGTGCGTGGGGGTAGTAGGAGAGTAAGGGAAGGGAGAAAGTAAGACAAGTGAGAGAGTAAGGGAAGGGGGAGAGTAAGGGAAGGGGAGAGTAATGGAAGTGGGAGAGTAGGGGAGGTGAAAGAGTAAGGGAAGTGAGAGAGTAAGGGAAAGGGGAGAGTAGGGGAATAGAAGAGTAGCGGTAGCGGACATTGCCGAGAGAAGCAACTGTTGAGTTATTTGGTAAATGTAAACAATATGCGAGTTTATCGCAACAAATTTCAGTCGAAGATACCAGCCTGTCTGACCACAGGCAGGTACTCATCACTCCAGACCTCGGGCACACCCATCCCTTGTCTTTAAGCCGAAACAACAGAGCCCTCAGACTCCAAAATTTTATGAGTGGTTTAACCGACTGGGACAGCATAATCAATAGTACTGAGATCAACTGGGAAAACAACAACTAGCTGGCTGAACTGCTCAAGAAATCTTCGAAGACTTCTAAGATTACTACTGGAGACCTGCAGTAAACATACACAAATGAAGAGGAAGAGAAAAATGAAGTGAATGCCCCGAGACCGCCGGACTAAAATGAGGAAGAGAAGGTGGCTCCTCGAGCTGCCCTCAGGAACGACAGGCCCTGCAACCTGCCGTCGGGTGCCGACCTGGAGGGGCAGCTGATGGAACCGCACGAGGCAGAGGTCATGAATGAACAGGCAAGAGCAGCAAAGATAATTCAGGTGAACCTGAAATACTTCTACACGTTCGGAAGAAACAAAGCGACGACAGAGTTATTGATCGGCGCTTTTCATACAGAGGGAAATGCAGTGCATCATTGTATAATCAGTAAACAAAGCGTGAAATGCAAAGGTTTTGAAGAAATAGTTAGAGTCTGTGTTTAGCATGCCCAGAGACCAAGATGAAGATGACTTAGCGAGCTTTCACAAAGCCAAGAACGAGCCATCATGAGTGAAGTAATATTCACCGAAGCAGACCTGGTCAATTGCATCAGAGTACTATCTGTGACATCCGTCAGAGGGGATCCCCGTCGGGATCCCAGCTATCCTAGTGAGAAACTGCAAGAAGCAGCTTAAAATATATCTTAAGCGTACTAAAGAGGCGTTCAGTGAACACTGGAATTATACTAGATCTGTTAAAACTCAATATAATTACCCCATTACATAAAGGCGGGGAGAAACATGTTCCAAAGAATTATAGGCCAGATGTCACTTTCGCGGCATCATCAAGATTCACGAGAAGGTTCTTGTGAAAAAAATGAAGCAGTACTCTAAAAATATGTCTCTTTAACGAGCACCAGCATGGTTTTCGAAAAGAAAGATCATGCCTCTCTCAGCGACTAGAATACCAAAGGTTGATAACCAAAGGACTAGGTAACGGAAGCAATAAAGATGTTATATGCCTAGACTTCGTAAAAGCTCTCGACAAGGTGAACCATGGAATTCTACTATAGAAGCTGGGAGCACAAAACATCGAAGGCGAGCTCCTGAGATGGAGTCACCGTTTTCTAACGAAGCGTAGACAGGTGGTTGCTGTCTACGGGCCCCTCTCGTGAAACTCTCTAGTCGTCAGTGGAGTGCTACAGGGATCCTTGTTGGGGCCATTATTTTTTCTCGCACATATCTCGGACATAGATGTCCCCTTTCAGCTTCGCCGCTCATCTTCTGTGGCTGACGACTCGAAACTGTTCAAATAATTGATCAGCGTTGAAAATTGAGCCGAGTTCAAAGATGACCTTGATAAAATCTACTTATGGGTACGGTCTAACAGCATAAAATTGAACGTCGGCAAGTTTGAAAAAAAAAGTTACATTTGAGATCTAGGTGTTGTCGTAGAGAGCAATGGACGATTCCAATAACACATTGACCTCGTAGTTGAAAAATATAATTGCCGAATTTGTTGGATCTTGAGAGTTTTCAAGACACGGGAATCGATACCGATGCTTGCGGTGTTCAGGGTTTCTAATTCTGCCCTAGGCAGTATACCTACAGTTGTCAGGTATGGAGTACAGGCACCAGAAAGAACGACGTCATGCTACGAAGTACACAGCAAAACAGTGCAAAGATTTGCGAGGTTCAGGATCGAAATTACTGTCAACGCTTTCAATTTCTTGCCATGTATTTTCTCCACAAAAGAAGAGAAAGATATCCTATTCTTATAGCTACACGTGGAAAATGATTCGTGGTACCGAAGTTCACGAATGATACTCTAACGTTGCACACAAGGTAAGACATTGGCTTGGAAAAGGTGCGTGTTGCACCGCGTTGACCGCTAGGGCAGCCAGCAGCCTCCGAACGAGACATGAACAGTCCTTATCAGCAATAGGACCCAGACTTTGACTGCCAGCCAAATACCTGAAAGAATTTGAGGGATCCTTGGAGTTTTCACGAGGAAACTGGATAAATTCTTACAAACTGTCCCTAACAGGCCTCCCCTCCCTCATTATCATCAGTGTGTGAAAGGAGCAGCCTACTCTAGCACCTCGCTCACATGAGACCTGAAGTGTTGTAAAGATCGCAACCGAAAAATGGCACATCACCGTGCCTGGCAAGAGGGTTCTGATCGCGTCCAAGGTGTCCGAGGCGATGGCTGGGTGCGGAGCGAGTGTGGAGAGTGTAAGGGAGATCCACGCGTGACGAGGGGATGAGGGAGCAAGAGGAAATGAAGAACAATTTAAGCCAGCAATTCATGAAAAAATTATACTCAATAATCGCTTAAATTACTCGTTTATTTACGATGATAACAGCGTTTGGATCGGTACAACGACGCAATGCTAGCAATACCTTCTACTCGGGGACGAATTATTACAGAATTATTTCACTTCACAGTTCAGTCTAACGTTGCTACCTGCAACAATGGCGTCGAATCATTTTTGTTACTCTGAGAGCGCTGGGAGCCAGCAAAGAGTGCACTCCAAGCTTCCATACCACCACCTCTCTTACAATGCACGCACATCAGAATCACTTAAACATAATAAATACACCTGCGTGTCACTTACATACAACACACACCTGCGTGTCACTTACACACAATACACACACACCAGGGTATCACTTACACACAACCTACAAACCTGCGTATCACACTCAAACCACACAAGTCTGCATATCACGTGCATACCATATACACTGCATCGACCATTTCCCTTGGGATAAATCTCCCGTGATTCGCTCTGAAGAGAAAAGTTGGCCCGAAAAATAAACGCCTGAGCTCGGAGGGACTCACAAAAGTTTGGCCGAGTTTTTAATTTGGCGGCGGGATGCCGGCGTGAGAACCTGGCCAGTTGTGTTGCTTGCAGCGTTTTCTGCAGCGTTGTCGCGGGCGTGCTGGTGTGGCTGGTGTGGGCACAGGAGGCC